>VWYP01003358.1:0-13356 GCA_013400435.1 Pycnonotus jocosus
AAAAACACCAAAGGGAAAAAAAACCTCCCAACCCAACCTGATACCAACTTTCCAAACAAAGCTGGCAAAGGCAGAATTCCTGGGAGAGCCAGGCAGGCTCTCTGCAGGGGAGGGATGCTGACACAAGAGCTCAATGGTCAGGCAGAAAATGAAGGCAAAGACAGAGCAGGAAAACCCTGCCAGGTTTTGGGAACTGTCACATCCTTCAGCAGCCCCAGGGAAAGGCTTTGCAGGCTCTGGCAGTGACTCGAGGAGGGAGAAAGGAAAGAAAGAAAAGGGCACAGGCAGCCTGGTCCCAGAGCTGGAAACAGGGGACAACAGCCCTTGGGGACAGCTGTCCTTGCTGTCCCCAGCAGCCACCCCTCAGTGATGGGCTGGGCTGGCAGCACCTGGTTCAGAGCCCAGCCCAGGTTTGGGGGATTTTATCTGTAAATGCATCAGAGGAGAAAATCCCTCTTGATCACAACTTCCCTGAGTAACCCCAAGAACCCCCTCGAGCTCCTGGTGCTCAGGCTCCTGCTCCAAAAGCCACCACCAACCATTCCCTGCCCTGGCCCTGCCCCTCCTCCTGTCTGTGGGGTTTGTCCTGGCTATGTTGGCAGCTCTTTGGGGCAGAGGATGACGTGTGCAGGCAGAGGAATTTGGTCCTGCTACCATTGAGGAAAATGTGGAAGTTTTAACCCAAAGGAAAGCTGCCCAGAAGGGAAGCTGCAGCTCTTCCCATCAATATGAACAACGTGGTTCTGTGAAGCCCTGAAGAAACAGATGAACAAGGTCTGGGAACAGAGGGAACATTGCCCATTTAGAATCTCTCAGTGAGTTATAAAGCCCAAAGGATAATTTGTTAATAGAGCAAGAGCCATGCTTTGCTGGGAAAAGCCAATTGGAATTTCCAGGCTTTGAAGGGAGGGAGGTCTAAGATAGAAAATCCATCAGGCCTTTGGAGCTACCTGCTCTCAAACCCTCTTTGGGAGGAGGCTGAGAAGTGTCCTGCTCTCTGTTTTCTGTGTCTGTCTCCACATCAAATGACCCCGTCCCTTTCAGCCTGAGGTTGCCAAGGAGGAAGCAGAGATGTGAAGCCAGGTCCTCAGGCAATGGAAGTCACTTCTGATGGAGCAAAAGTCAACTCACACCAGCTGAGAGAGGAACGCTGTTGCTGCCTCCTAAACAAAGGCAAAACTTACAGATTTTCCCCTTTTTTCTTCCCTTGGGTGCCCCACCTCTCAGGTGAAGAGAAGGAGCAAAGGGCGTGGATCTTTCAGACATTTCCCCTTCTCCTCCCACACCTCGATGCTGCACCTCTGGAATGGCAGAAAAACAGGAGAGCAGCTCCCAGGGCTGTCCCTGTCCCTGTCCCCAGAGCTGTCCCTGTCCCAGCTCCCAGGGTTGTCCCTGTCCCAGCTCCCAGGGCTGTCCCTGTCCCTGTGCTCCTGCCTCACTCTCAGAGCTGTCCCTGTCCCTGTCCCAGCTCCCAGAACTGTCCCTGTCCCTGTCCCAGCTCCCAGGGCTGTCCCTGTCCCTGTCCCAGCTCCCAGAGCTGTCCCTGTCCCAGCTCCCAGGGTTGTCCCTGTCCCAGCTCCCAGGGCTGTCCCTGTCCCAGCTCCCAGAGCTGTCCCTGTCCCTGTCCCAGCTCCCAGGGCTGTCCCTGTGCTCCTGCCTCACTCTCAGGGCTGTCCCTGTCCCTGTCCCTCTGCTCCTGCCATCCCCTCCCCACAGCACCTTCCTCAGTACCACCCACAGAATGATGCAAAAACCACCCCCAAAAGCCACTTTCCCCTCTCCCCCTTTCCCTGCACCTCTGCCCCGATGGGCTGGAGCCTTTTCTGCAGTTTTATTCCTTTTCTCAGCCTCGTGTCCCTCCCACCCCACACAAACCTCAGTCCCTCATCCCTCCCACCCCACATTTCCCATCCAAACCTCATCCTCCATCCCTGCTCTGTGATTTGCCTGCCACACCTGGGGGATTTCCCAGCAAATTGTATTACTTTATTTGGTCAATTGGCCTACAAATTGATTTTCCTGTACAAATAATGAACATTTATGGTTATTTTCCCCATAGACTGCTTTATTTCACGTGTAACAAAGACTGATTTCCTGCAGGTTTCGAGGCCTGAGCACAAGAGCTGCAGTTCCTGTGACCCCTGGCTGATGGATGGCAAAGGGCTCCAAGCACAGCTGCAGGGTTTGGGGTTTTTATTCTTACCCTGACTACAGAGAGGAAGCAAATGTTGGTACCAGACCCAGAAATTCTACAGAATAATGGGAATAAATTGTTTTAAAAGAGATTCAGTCCTGGGATCAGGCAGCCATGAGGCCAATGAAGTGCAGGTGAAGGAGCTGGGGACAGAGGGCAGAGCTGGGGTGGCAGCACCCCGTGCTCAGCACAGCCTTTGGGGACACCCTGCAGGGCCCTCCTTTCATCCTGATCCCGTTATTTGGGAGGGAGGAGCAGGAGCAGGAGCCACGGAGGCTCCCAGCTGTGTGAGGGGTGATTTGTGAGCAGGACCTGCAGGGCTGCTGTGCCCTGGCATCCCCGGGAGGCAGAGCCACAGGGCAGCTCCAGAACAATCCCAGCCCCACTGATGAGGGCACACCTGGGACAGAGCCTGGAGCAGCTTCTGGAGGTCACCCCACAACGTGGGAATGCACTGGGCTGCAGCAGGCTCCAAAGATGAGATATTCTGGGTTTTGTGTGTGTGTGTGAGGGGTTAAACAGCCCCAGGGCTGAGGAGGGGATGTGAATTTTGTTTAATTTGATGGCTGAGCCTGTGAGGGACAGAGGCCTCACTCAGAGGGGCAGAGCCAGGGAGGTTTCTCAGGTGAATCTGATGGAGAATGGCCCCAGAGGAGAAAGTCAATTATCTGCAGCCAGCCCTGGCTCCGGGCCCCGGGGGTGGGCTTGGCCCATGAAGCCTGACTCAAATCCAATAAAAAATGAACTGATTCTGAACAACTGCTCCCCACGCCTCCATGGAGTTTGGGCACTGAGAGAATCCATGAGCAGGGAGAGGCTCAGGCTGGGGGAAACTCCAAATTCCTGCCGGGGTATCCCTGGCATGATCCTGGCACTGCTGAGGACTGAGCTGCCCCCAGCCCCTGGGGATGCTGAGAGCCCCAGGGAGGTGGGACACACCTGAGGGGACAGGTACTGAGAGCCCCAGGGAGGTGGGACACACCTGAGGGGACAGGTACTGAGAGCCCAGGGAGGTGGGACACACCTGAGGGGTCTCATCCTGGTCCCAGCACACCCTCAGGTGTGTTCTGCCAGCACTGGGGTCACTCCCTGCACCAGAACCACAGATCCCTGCCACTGTGAACATCAACAAACCCAAAGGATAAACACCTGGACTCCAAAAAAACACCAGGAACACACTCCCAGCTGCAAAGGAGAAATTCCTGAACTCCAAAAAACACCAGGAACACACCCCCAAGCTGGCTCAGCACCTTGGGAGCACCACCAGGTGACAGCACAGGATTTGCAACATTTATATTTATAAATAAGACTGGGAAATGAATGACCAGTAAGTACAGTGGCTTCCCAAGGAGCACAGGAGGATGAGGGGAGTGTTGGGAGTTGTGTGTTTTGAAGGTAAACACAAAGAGAATATAAAAAAAACCCCAACACAAGAGAGGTAAATAATTCATCAAAAGAATGAAAAACAAGAAGCTGGAAGGGAAGAAAGGAAAAGCAGCAATGCCAGAGGGGAGAGTTTCCTGAGAAGGTGAAAAAAACCCACCTGATCTCATATGAAAACCAGAACCAAAGTTAATTGGAGTAAAACTGAGGAGAAGTGTTAAAGGTGGAACATTTTATCTGGAAATGGTCTCTCCCCTCTCAGGCACTGAGGAATTCCCCAGGGTGGGGGGCAGAGCTGGGCCGGGGGGCTGAGGTGGCTTCCAGCAGCACTGACACCATGGACAGAGCCTTCACCAGAGCCACACCACGGCCAAGCTGCTCCTGAAGGAATTCCAGCAGCTCCTGAAGGAATTCCAGCTGCTCCTGAAGGAATTCCAGCAGCTCCTGAAGGAATTCCAGCAGCTCCTGAAGGAATTCCAGCTGCTCCTGAAAGAATTCCAGCAGCTCCTGAAGGAATTCCAGCTGCTCCTGAAGGAATTCCAGCTGCTCCTGAAGGAATTCCAGCAGCTCCTGAAGGAATTCCAGCTGCTCCTGAAAGAATTCCAGCAGCTCCTGAAGGAATTCCAGCAGCTCCTGAAGGAATTCCAGCAGCTCCCTCCACCCAGAGCCCCCAACCCTCAGCCTGGTGCACACAAACCCACACAAACACAGAGTGCCCACAATTATCTGTGAGTCTTGCAGGTTTCCCCCAATTTTTAAAACAAAACTCGCTGCAGAATCGGATTTTGCTGATGGCCATTCTGCAGCTGCCATGCCCTGCTTTAAAACACAGCACATCCAAAATCCAACTAAATCCAACTAAAACCAGGGAGTTTTCAGTGTGGAACTCTGGGTTTCTCCTGCAGGAGTGAATCACCCCAGGCTGGGGCTCCTTCCCGTGCTGGAATGATGCTGAGCTGGGCTTGGGAAGTCCCTGGATGGGAATTTTACCTGGATAAATTCAGGTAAAATGTCCCTGTGCTGAGCCTGCTGAGGAGGGCAGCTGGGACACCATAGGGGCTCTCCTCCCCCTTCAACACTGCACCGAGTCCCAATTTATTATTTACTTGCTGAGCCCCAATTTATTATTTACTTGCTGATTTTCCAGGCCTGTTTAAACAACAACAAAAAAAATCCCATCCAAACAGAAGCTCTGCAATTACACTCTGCCAATCCTAATTCCTCCCCTGCAGCTGCAGCAGACACAGACTCCTCAGAGGTTTCCTGATCCTCTTGTGCTCTCTAAGCAGCTCTGGGTCACCCTGGGAGCACCTGCACTGGAGGAGGCTGGGCCAGGGAAAGTGAAATCCCACCCTGGGTGTGTTTTCCAGCACATTTTCCTCCTGCAGGAGCGCCCACCTGCAATTCACCCCTTTGGTTTTCCCCTGCTCACACCCAGCCCCAAGGGTGTGGAAGGTCAAGGGGGAATTCTGCTCTAGGAATTCCTGTACCGAGCTCAGGATAAATCCTGCTCTAGGAATTCCTGTCCTCAGTTCAGGACAAATCCTACTCCAGGAATTCCTGTCCTCAGTTCAGGATATCCCTGCCATGGACAGATCCTGCTCCATGGAATCTTTCTCTGGATTTCCCTCACTCCAGCTCAAAGCTAAAGTAAAATGTAAATGTCAGAGCACAGCACAACATCCCCTGACCCCCACAGGGTAATCTCTGCACAGGCAAAACCCAGCTCAAACCCAAATTCCAATGGAGAAACAGCCAAACTAAGGGTTCAATCAAATTAGGGTCAAATTTACACCCATTAATTCAGGAGAGACCAGCTCAGGTCTGAGAGAGCTCCTGAGAAGCAAATGGCCCAGTGAGATAAAGAGGGCTCAGATGGACAAAGCCCTGCAGATGGACTAAGCCCTGCAGATGGACAAAGCCCTGCAGGTGGACAAAGCCCTGCAGGTGGACAAAGCCCTGCAGACCTTTGCAGAGGCTCAGCTGGATGTGCCCGTGCCCTGGGCTGGGGCAGGTGAGCCCTTCCCAAACACAGCAAGAGCAAAGCAACCCCGGGCACAGCCCTGGCTTTGTTTGGACAGCGGGTGCCAGCTGGAACTGCAGGGAAAATCCCCTCTGAAATCACATTTAAAGGCGGGAAGGTAAACAAAAGACAATATTTAAAAATACAAGTTAAACGAATAAGAACTGTGGATTCTTCCACAAAGGGAAGGGAAGGGATCAGCAGAGCTGCACCTCACCCAGAGGAGGGTCCCACACCTGCCAGGGGGAAACCAGAACATCCAGGGAGACCCAGGAGGAAACCAGAACATCCAGGGAGACCCAGGGGGACGCCAGAATTCAGGGAGCCTCGGAAGGAAGGTTTTCTCCTCTCCACATTGCCTGAAGAACCAGGGAGGCTCAGAGGGAAGCCAGAACATCCCTGGAGGCTCAGAGGGAAGCCAGAACACCCCTGGAGGCTGAGGATGAAGCCAGAACACGCAGGCAGGCTGGCAGGGAAGGTTCTCTCTCCCTCCCTGCGTGTCCCTCAGCCCATGGCAGCTCTCCCAGGCCGGGATGCTCCGTGCCAGGCAGGGCTCACACCCAGCCCGCGGTGCCAGCAGCGCTGGGGAGGCTCCTCCAGGCTGGGAACTGGGAAGGAGCAGGGAGACTTCCAGGATATTTATCCAGAGAAGTTCCTGAGACACTTCACTCAGGTTTTTAATGAGCCTCGGAACAATGAGGAAATGCAAGGTAAATGGGAAAACACAGCACTGTGACTGTATTTTAAAAAGCTTAAGCAGAATAATCCAAGTAATTTTATAACCCCCAGGAGAAACAATGAAATAGAGGAAACCGAACAGGTAATAATAAATTAACAGAGGGTGCTATAATTTATGCAAATTAAAGCTTGTTAATGGAAAAGATGTTAAACCAATAGATCTCTTTTTGCTGAGACAATAGTGCTGGGGTAGTGTGCTTGGATTTCTGCGAGGTTCTTGCTCTGACACCACACAACTTCCCAAATGTGCAACCAGAGCCCTGCAAGGCAGGATTCTGCCTGCCTGAATCCTCCCAGCAGCCTGGCCTGGGGAAGGTGTCCCTGCCCAGGGATGAGATTTAAGGGCTTTAAGGTCCCTTCCAGCCCAAACCATTCCAGGATCCTAAAAATGAGCAACTGGTCCAGTTCTCCTGGTGCTGAGGGTGGGGTTATTCCCAGTGCAGATCAATTGGCTCTGAGCATCCACCACTGTGATTCACCCATTTCTCAGCCTCCTCTGTCCTTCCCTCTCTCCCACATTGCTCCATGTCAGTATTTTCTTATAACATGGGGGAAAAAAAGAGAGTTTTCACTGCTGTTTCCAGAGCTTGCCACTAAAAGCAGCGCAGGGGATTGGAGGAGTCCCACCACACCCAGAATGACTCTCAGGATTGAAGACTTTCAGCTGAAGGAAAAGCACAGCAACTCAGAGCCCATCATTTCAAATATCCCTTAAACACACTTTTTGCAGGTCCTACAGCGATTTAAAGACAACAGCAAGCACATCAAAGGCAGAACTAAATCCTCCCAAAGCAAGGATGATTTCTGCCCTCTGCACACGCCAGGGGACAGAAATGCTCCCCAGCCTGATGGAATTACTCTTAACTGAACTTATTCCTGAGAAATCCATCACAGCAAGGTGAGACTTCAAAAAAATAATAAAAAAAAAATCCAGATCCACATTGCTGATACAAACAAGCCCAGATCCAGACCTGCATTACATGAGCAGCTCATGAATTTCAAGCCAAAGACGTTTTAAGGAATCACACTGCTAATGCAGGGATTAGAAAATGAATTAGAGTTTAATTCAGAATTAAAAGCATTCTGCAGAGGAGCAGCCAGGCTCTGCTGTGAGACCCTGAACTGTCCACTGTGCCTGCAACACCCTCAGCAGGGGTGTCTGGGGCTGTACCACGAAAAAAAATCTGCCTGAATGAACCAATTCTCTGCTCTGGAAGGGCCAACACAGCCTGGTAAAAACCAGAACTGCTGGAGGGCCAGGACAGCCCAGATTGCCCATGCTCTGCTGGGTGCAGGGTGGGTTTGGATGCCAGCCCTGCCAGCCTGGAGATGGAAAAGAAGCCAGAGGAATTGGAGTGATGTAAATCTCGGCTGATTGTGATCAAAATCCATCCTGCACTCCTGCTTTAACCCATTCACTGGAGATGTGCACACGATGTTATCAGTCCCTCTGCATCCACACCAGGCATGGATGAGGGCCCAAGAGTTTGAACACACAAGGAACAAAAAGCTACCCAGCCATTCACTGCATATTTTAATGTATTTTCACCTTTTTTAACTCTAAAACATAAGGCACCCTGAGAGCCATGGTGTGCAGTGTTTAAGTAACCCCAGAGCTGTAAATTCCAGTGCTCTGAATCATCCCTGAAGAACCTCGCAGTGCAAGGGTACTTAAGGGTTAAGTGGGTGAATCACAAGGGGGAAATAAAACAGGAATTGATATTATTGTCCCCTCTGGGAGAGGAAAAAATAAAATTAAAAAAAAAGGCACGTTTGCGTGGTTCACCCCGTGCCATAGGAAAGAAAAAAAAAGATCTCAAGAATCACAGCTGTGACGAGCAGTGGGGAAAGTTATTGATCTAAAAGAATTCATTTTTATTATAAGAGCTGGTACTTTTACTTATTTAATAAAGGTCTGGCGTCAAATCACTGTGAATTTCAGGATTATCTAATTCCATCTAATCTCATTCAATCACTGATGCTCCAGACTGGAGCAGAAAGGAATGTTTGCCCTTTCCTGTCTTCAGGGGCCATCTCTGGTTGCCCTGGCAACCCGGCAGCAGCAGCTCCCAGAGCCAGTGGCACCTTTCACATCCATCTCGGGATAAAAGGCAGGGATGGGGTCCCAGGGGAGCTCGGGGATGTGATGGGCAGGGATGGGCAGGGAGAGCTGAGCAGGAGCTGCCCCTGGGCTGGGATCCAATCCCAGAGCTCTGAGAAACAAAATCCCAGCACAGGACGCTCCAGGCAGGGAATTCTGCTCCTCAAAGGGAACTGGGAAGTTTCCCCCCGAGGAGCTGGGGTGATTTAGTGGCCCAGGTGAGCTGAAAAAATCCTTTAAAATCCCAGAGCTGCTGCTGAAATCAATCCCAGCCCTGCACTGGGCACAAGCTCCAAGCTGCAGCTCTGTCACCAGGAATATTCCAGGAATATTCTATATTTTCTGCCCTTCCATCACCAAAAGCTCTCAAGGTTTCCCAGTTCTCTGGAATTCCCATTCCCAGCCCTGGTGGTGTCACCCCAAGGGGACACTGCCTCCTCTCACCAGGTTGGTTGGTGAAGGCTGCTCTGAGTTTCCTCCCAGCTGCAGATGCAGAAGATTAAAGAACCTGCTCTGCACAGGGATTGAAGCTTTCTTGACACCTGAAAATGAGGGGTTTGATGTGCAGCAATATTTCTGTGCAGCCAATCAAAAAACTGGGCAAATTTGGGTTTGATGGCCTTCCCAGATCCTGGGGCTTTGTATCCACGTGCAAAATGAAGAAAAAGGGACAATTTTCCCATGGACTAGAGGCAGAATAAATGAGCAAGAAACCTTTGAGTGTTTGGGAATTCCCTCCATTCATCCCTCCTCACCCTCAAGACACTTAGGAGAAAACCCCTTATCAGATTGTATTTCTGACCCAGGGGAATGTGTAATTTCCTCCCTGTCCTCCCTGGTTCAGCTGAAACAAGAGCCAAAACCAACAGGAAGGAAATGCAGCGTGGGCAGAGCCACTGACACAGGCTGAGAGCACAGCTCTGCTTTATTTACAAACTGCACCTGATTCTGCAGCACCCAGAACCCCTGAACCCCCTGAGCTTGGGACAGAGCCCTGGAAGGAGTTCTCCAGTGACCTCTGCCAGCAGGGAGGGAGGTGAGCACGTCCCAGCAGGAAAAAGCAGCCCTGAAATGGTGCAAATGGTGAATTCTTCAGCTGGGAGAGGGAAGATGATGCATTTGAACAGAGGGGAGAAGGGAGGGAAGCTGCCAAGCAAGGACTCCTGACCAGGAAAACATTTTCCAGATAAAGGAAACAGAACAGGAGAAACAGGGCAGGACAATGTACAAGGCAGGGGGAAGGAAAAACAAGCCAACAAACCCCAAAAAGCAAACAAACAAGACAGAAAAAGAAAACACAGAGAGCAAGCAAAGCCATTTTGTAAGGGTAATATTTTGGCCAAGAAATAATTAAATAAAACCAGAGGGGATTTCTTTTCCAAAGTCTGAGGCCAATCATAAAATCCCAGACTGGTTTGGCTTGGAAGGAACCTTAAATCCCAGCCTGTGCCATGGCAGGGACACCTCCCACCATCCCAGGCTGCTCCCAGCCCTGTCCAGCCCAGCCCTGGACACCTCCAGCAGGTTTGCAGAAGGAAACTGTCCCATAACTGACCCAGAACAAGCACTCGGAGAAGTTCAGCATCCCTGCAGACCTGACCTGGCTGATAGTTCTGAATTTAGGAAGTTTATCAGGGAGTTCATCCTGCTCCTGGTCACCCTCTGCCTTTCAGCCCCCAGTTCACCCCAGGCTTTCACCACCAGGCTCCAAACGAGCACCTTGAGCGAGGCCAGCGAGTTTGGACACACAGCAGTGCAAATTAAAACCAGGTGTCTGTGCCCTGAAGCACCAGAGACAGCCCTAAGCAGTTTAATGACATCTCTAAATAATTTTGACAGCAAAATTACTTCTCCTGTGTCACCTTTCCACTGCCCTTGACACGGCACTAACGAGATGATGCTGCTTCCCCGCTTCTCTACATTTATTTGTCTGTCTTTCCTCCCAGGCTTCACTTTCTTTCCCTCAGAGCAGAATTCCAGCAGTGCTGGCTGCAGCTGCCGATTTCCTGGGTCAGACTTGTCACCAGAGGAGTTGAGGGTGCAGAAATTGCCTTTTCCTACAGCAGAGCCCAGGACACTTCCAGGGAATGCACCCCATGCTGGCTGTGGGGTAAGGAACCCCCTCTGCAGCCTTGGAGCATCCCAGGAGAGGATCAACCCCCTCCACACTGAGCCCTCACACACCAAGCTCAGCACAGATTTTCCTTCCCTCTCTTCCAGGCCTGGATTCCAGGAGCACTGACCTCACCCAGGGCCCTTCCATTACACCAAACCTTTCTCCTCCACTGTCTCCTCACTGCTCCCTGCAAGAGCAGAAATCTTCAGCCCAGCTCCTGCACAGGGCAAACCTCACCCCCCTGGAGCTCCTTAAAGCCCCCTGTAAGATAAAATTATTTTCCTAAGCCACAGCTGCTTCTACATCTCCACTGTTCACTCACGAGCCTGCAATCCAATTAATATTTTCCTTTCCAGAGGGTATTTAATAATCCACAAAATTAAATCCTTCAGCATTGTGCTGGCACTCTCAGTGCCATTGATCTGGGTTTGTTTTGCCTCTGCACAGAACAATAACTGCTCCTTTTCTTGGTGCAGCACCCACCCTGCAGCCCCCTGGCAGTGGCAGAGTTTGGAATTCCAGCAGGAATAACTTCCAACACGCAGAGCATTCCAGAGCTCCTCTCCCAGCCACGCTGATTCCCATTTCCAGCTGTTGGCCCCTGAAAATCCCCTTCTGGAAGTGCTCCATGACCCCAGAGCAGTGGATTTTAGGGACCTTTCTGTGACAGCAGCAGCACAGAGGTTCTCACTGCCCTCAGAGCAGGAACCCTGTGAGCTGGACCCAAACTCAGCCCATTTCAGAGCAGGATTCACCTCATCTCCAGCTCCTCCATAAAGCTGAAATCTGACACAGTTTGAATCAACTTCTGTCAAGAATTCAAGCTGAATTTGCAAGTCTGCAGTGCAACACAGGTTAAAATCCACCTGGGCCAAGTCCTTTAAAAAAACAAAACAGAAAAAAAAAACCAACCTGCAAACAAACAAGAAAAAAAGCCCATCTATCTCCAAAACCTCCAACAAACACTAACCTGAACTAAAATGTGCTGGATTAAAAGCAACAAGCCAAATCAGCATGAAACCACAAATAAAAATCAACAGACTGTGCCAAAGACCTGGGGGAGATTTGGAGGTTTATAAGTCTGCTTTACAGAGGGGCTTTTTCCACATTCATGAGGCAGCCCCGAGGGACACAAAGGCAAAGTTATGAAAACAGTCCCCTGCACACAAACCCCAACATTCTCCAGCTCCCATCCCTAAGCCCACAGCAGCCCAGAAAGGAACCTAAATCTAATCTAATTCAGTTAACAGTGAAATTTCAGAATTAATCCTGCTTCTGCAAGCAGCCAAGGAAATTCCCCAGGAGGCAGAGTCCTCTTACCGTAGGAAAGTTCTCCTGGAAGACTCGAGCCTGGTGTGGGAGATTCCCCTTTTGGTCAAAATCCCCTCTGAATTTGGATCCCCCCAGGCTCAGGATCTCCCTTCCTTGCCCAGGTGCTGCTCTGCTCCTGGCTCTCCAAGGAAAGTGTGGAGGGGAACAGCAGGGAAGGACAGAAGGGAGCTGCAGCCAGAGCCCAGCACCACCAGTGACACAAAGCCACTCTTGGGGTGACACGGAGCTGCCTTCCACCCCTGCACCCAAAACAGGCACCACCAGGAGGCTCAGACACCTCAGGGCTAAACAACAGATTTTGCTCATTACTGGAATTTTTGAAGTTAGCAGCAGATAGTTCCTCTTTCCATCCCTGACAAAGTCTTGGACTGACGCCTGAACCTCAGGGCAGCAAAGGAAAACAACAACCACGATGACAAAAAGCAAAAAAAAGCAGCAAATAAAAGGAATCACATAGAAATCAAACCAAGAGCAAACCACGGCCCCAGCAAGTCAGTGAATTCCCACTGTCGGTGCCCCAGCCATGCACAACCCCCCCGTGTCCCTGCGTGTGACAGATGGGGCAAACCCCAAACATCCTTTGTTGCTCTTTCTGTTTTGTTTTGTCTGAATGTGGCCACGTCACAGCAGCTTTGGGGAAAGGAGTCTTTTCTTCTCTACCTGTGCCCTAAACCCTGAACCCCAAAAGGGCCACCTCTCACACAGACACTGTCCAAGAAATGATGGGAAAGAGGATGAGGAGCAGCCAATCTCCAGCCCTAACTCCCCTTGAGGGGCAGCACTGCAAGAATGGAAAACACAGCGAGGGTCACACTGTGTGACAAGGGAAACAATCAAGGTCTGTGCATCCACTGTTATCCTGGACGTGTTGATGCTGGATTTCACAACTCTGAGGTATTTTGGTTCATCAGTGAGGATTTCAGAGCTGTTCTGCCCTCCCTCGGGCTGCAGAAGCTCACTGCCCCTTCCAAGAGCAGCCCTGGAAGCGGAGATGGGGAGAATGCACGGGTGGGGACTGGAGCAGAGGGAAGCTCCTCGGGGCAGAGGGAACCCTGGAGGGGATGGGTTCCACCAGAACAGACTGGAATCCATCCAGCCCTCTCCACACCTGGAGCTCACTCTGGGAAGGATTGGCATCCTGTGCCTGCCCAAAACCAAAGGGATCTGTGCCATTCTCCCGTCCAGATGGCAAAATCCTCTGTGAGGGCACAAAGCCCAGGGGCAGACCCTGCGTGCACCCCGGCCCTGGGAAGGACACTCAGCCCTTCCTGAACCCCAGCGTGCAGGGGATGGATGGATGGATGGATGGATGGATGGATGGATGGACGGATGGATGGATGGACGGATGGATGGATGCACGGACGGCCCGGGGGCGGAGGCGCCGGCGGGGCCGCTCCCCCCGAGGCGCTCAGGAAACCGGCGGTCGGTGGCGGAGCGGCCCCGGCGCCGGCCCCGTCTGCAGCTGCAGC
>VWYP01003362.1:0-16852 GCA_013400435.1 Pycnonotus jocosus
CCTCACAGGGAAGGATTTCTTCTAATAGCTAATCTTACCTTGACCTCTCTCAGTTTAAAGTTATTCTCCTATGTGCTGCCACTACATGTCCTTTTAAAAATCCCTCTCCAGCTTCTGTCTAGGTTGTCTTTAGGTACTACAAGGCTGCTGTATGCTTACTCACAAATCATCCAGTATTTTCTCTTTCCTCTTGAATTCTTAGCCTCAGTAGATTTTGCAGCAATGAGTTATACTGGTGCTTTGCCTGCTTATCAGCCTTTTTTTTTTTTTTCATGCCAGCTTTACCCACGTTCATGTGTCTGCAGCTACACTTACTTCAACATCTCTTCAAGTCCTGTAAATTTGGAGTCGAACTCTCAAAGTTCTCCTCAGAATATGAGATTAGCTTGGGGAAAGAATAAATTATGCACAAAAGCATTATATTCTTCTGCTGTACATAATAATGCTAGCATGTAAGAAAAATTAGCTTATTAATGTCATATGAAGTCTAAGAGTTTTAAGAGATAGTCCAACCTGGTATCACATTCTATTCCTCTTTTATGCTGAAGAAATGGTGTTCCCTGATGTAATGCTGCCAATCTGCCCTTTCCATTTTCTGTAACAGCAGGACTAATTTTTATGTATCTCATGCCCTTTGGGTCTAAAATCTGCTTAGTAGTACTTAGAAGCCAAGTTTCTAGGTGCCTTTGAAATGCTAGAGAAGAGAAAGCCAGAAAGATTGTCCAGGGTTCCATTTACCTTGCATCTTTTTATAAAGCACATTAAATCAAGAGCTTAAAGCACCCTTGCTAATTACTACTCACTATAGTTAATCATAGGACAAGATGGTAAAATAGCCTACTGAATCATTTGGATAGACTGCAGAAGGATTTGATCTTCTGTGGTGCTATGTCTTGAATTTCAAATTGCTCAGAAAATTCAAATCTAAATCCACTAAACACTTCAGCCTTTGGGTTCAGGGCTGATACCTGTCTACACAGGATAATAATCTCCTGCCTTCTCAAAGTTTTTGAACACCAGCTAGCAAGTATAAGTTACTTCGGCTATAAGACAGAAAGCCAAATATCTATAATATTACTATGGGATATGGTATCTACCTTGTCCTTGTAAGTAGTTAAAATGAGGACTGACTAAAAATTCCACTCTCCCTCGTAAATGGTAAATCAGTACCTTCTAAGAATTTTGTTCTCTCTTGCATACATGGTATTAGCCCTGTGTTGCCACTGCAAAGGTGGGCAATAAATATGAAAACAGGCAGACACATTCTGCTGGGTGGATCTGCTGTCACGGCAGATAAGAATGCCTTTGGATGCCCTTGAAAATGCAGGAGGCACTAGGAATTTTCCTACTGTGTACAGCAGCTGGCTTACCCTAAACCTGGCCTTTGCATAACTCCTCATGAATAACATGGGCAAATAGTGGATCTACTCTCAAAGAACAGTGTACACAGAATCTCTGTTTTCCAGTTTTTCTGTAAAACAATGGCAAGATGTAATTAATAATGCATAACAGAGGTATTATGGATATGAACATATTTTGAAAATGGCTCAGATACTCTTTTAGATGGGGAATGATTGTAATTGCATCAGTTCCATATAGTATATTACATAAATTGTATTAAAGACATGGTAACTCATTATTATTTTTAGTACTACTAAAAAACACATACGCAGTTACAAGGTGTTATCTGCATTTGCATAATGATATGAAAGGAACTCTAATACTCCAGAAATGCATCCAAATAGTGTAATCTTAAATCATCCAGGTAACAGTCCTTGTATTTGCTGGACTCAGATCTCCAATTTCTATATGTATGTTCTCTAGCATTTACAACCTCAAAACCATAGACATGAGAATCATAACCTTGCTTACAAAAAAAAAAAGTAAAAAAAGTCTTTTTCACTCACTCACTCACTCACTCACTCACATACCTAGNACTCACTCACTCACTCACTCAAATACCTAGGGTCCAGCTGGGTTCATCCATGAAAACTTTTCCATATACAAAATAATTGGGTCTTAGAATAGTAAGAAATGAATCACTGATGATGTCATGAACTGAACACAGGAGAGGATGGCTACAAGGTCTTCATGAAGTTGGTGATAGGCATCTGACTGATAATAAATCAAAAAAAATAAAGTGTGTGAAGCCCTCTTCTCCAGCAAATACTTAGTTTATCAATGTCAACCTGACATACAGCCTACCAATCATATTAGTTCAACTGACTGAATTTGCCACACATTTTTGGCTAAGGGAATGATAATGCACTGTGCTGAATAAGGTTTGATTGTATCATCCAAGGTTTAATGGTCTGAAATGAGAAATGGTTTTATTGGAATTTGGATTAAAAACTAAAAAATATGTATTGAGGATATTGATTTTATGTGATTTTCTCTTGGCCCACAATTAAACGGAATTTTACTTTTTTTTCCTCTTTAGACTGCTGCTGAAAATTCATAGCAAGATACGTTTTCTTCCATATTATCTAGAGCAGAGCTCATTTTGCAACAGATGACATATGAAGGAAGAGCTGGACCACGTTAAAAAAATCATATATAAGCAACACAGGAATTTTCTTTTGTCTAGGAATAGTTTCTTTCCTTTAATCAAAAAGAAAACATATATATATTATGAACTTTGAAGTCATATGGAATGCCTTATAATGAAGATGAAAACACAGTGATCCCCAGTACAAAACCAAGATGATTTTCCATTTCATTAAAGTTCATTATAAAGTTATCTCTTTTAAAACATGTTTTACAGAAATAATAGAATTGTTTAAGTTGGAAAAGGTTTCTAAGATCATCAAGTTTAACCCAGCACTGCCAAGTGCTCCACTAAACCATGTCCCTGTTTGCCATGTCTACATGTCTTTTAAATACCTCAGGGATGGTGACTCCACCACTGCTTTGGGGAGCCTGTTCCAGTGCTTGGCAATCCATTTGGTGAGGAATTTTTCCCAATACCCAATTCAAACCTCCCCTGGTAAAATCTGAGGCTATTTCCTCTTGTCCTGTCACCTGTTACCTAGGAAAAGAGACTGATCCACACCCCACTCAAAACTCCATCCAGCTGCATAGACTTACATGTATCTAAGGGGTGTAGCAGTTGCTGAACCATTTTCCCGTGGGTTATAGGGACTTCACTCTGCTTGTCATCTCTGTCTTCCAGCTCAGAGGACTGGGTACCTGGGGAAAAAACTATCCTAGTATTACAGACTAAAGCAAAGAAGGCACTAAGCACCTCAGCCTTTTTCTCAGCCTTTGTTGCTAAGTGTTCCCCTGCATCCAATACAGGATGCAGATTCTCCTTGGCCCTTCTTTTTTTGCCAATGTATTTGAAAAAGCATTCTTTTTTGTCTTTTATAGCAGTGGAGAGATTAAATTCTGGTTGGGCTTCTGCTTTTCTAATTCTCCCCTTCATAACCTCACAACATCCTCATAGTCCTTGTGAGTTGCCTGCCCCTTTTTCCAAAGTGTTTCATAAACTCTCATTTTCTTCCTGAGTTCCAGATAAAGCTCTCTGTTTAGCCATCCCCTCTGCCTTATCTTTGGCACATGGGGACAGCCTTCCCTCATGACTTTTAGGTCTTCTTGAAGAATGTCCAGCCTTCCTGCAGTGCTTTGCCTTTCAGGTCTGCCTCCCAAGGGACTCTATCAACTGAACTCCTAAAAAGTCTGTGCCCTATCATCCCAGGGCACATAGAAAGGTAGAGCAGTCACAGAGGAGCTGCCTCATGAGAAACCTACATGGGAACATGATGAGAGTACAGTGTTTGGATTATGTATCACATCCTTTTTTTTAATGAATGAAATATAGTGTGGAAAATACAAAGTAAAATGCTGAGAAAAAAAAAAATTAAGGCAATGAAAATAAATTTACCAAAGCACTAAATCAGAATAAAATGAATGAAACCTTTAAATGTCATTTTAGCAACTACATGCAACAATGGCCTTAACCAAAAAGAGTAGAGAAAATATTAAAAAGGCCAAGCATGGGGATCTCAATATTTGGAAAGTTTGCCCTTTGTACCTTTTACACTGCAAATTAAAGGGAAGAAGGGGCAACACTCAAAGGCTAAAAATATGTCCTCTCAGCACAAAGAGAGCAAAAGGATAAAGAGAATACAACAGATGACAGCTTTTGGATAAAAGCCAGTCATATAAAGATATCAGCACAGAATAATAGAAGAGACTGGCACACATCCCAAATCAATTATGGAAGATTAGTGCAGCATAGCCCAATATACTTGCCTTCAGAAAGCCTGAGAAGTGCATAACAAGGTTCAAGAATAGCTACAAAAAAGGGAAGAAAATGTGAATTTTGGGAACTAGTAGGAAAATGAAAGTGATGTTAATTATAAATCAAAGGAAGGCACAAATGTATTATTATTTTACTACACAGGTTTGTCACCTCTGTATGAACTACACGGGGTCTGAATTTACTGATTACAGACTCTACCTAAGACAGTGGGTATGGGAACATATTGAGACACCTCATCCTGTTACCAGTGGTAGATGGTCACTTGATATTCAGTACTTCTGAAAAGATACAAATTGATGTAAGCTCCCAAAACTTAATTTCCTAAAATGTGAGATATTCTTACCAAACGGAGCATGTCTAACATGATGGATTTCCAATTTTAAAAATAATAATGTTTTAACAAAAAACTTCAAATAAACTGCTGCTCATTAATCAGTACTGGTTGTAAATAAGCCCAAGGCAATTTCCATCATTCCCTCAGAAAGGGAGAAATTATCACCTTGGGTATCTTAAAACTCAGGGTAAAAGTAAAGTAGCACATAAATGCTATGCATGGTAGTTCAACATACATTAATAGTTGGCTACTGGGGCTACAGCTAACAATTACTTACTTGGACTTCAGTTCAGCTGTCAATCACATTGAGACTGGGTCTGAAAATACTAACAGAAAGTCAAGCATTAAAATCACCTACTGTTCAACTTTTATGAATAGCAAACTACCTTTGCTGATTTATTTCTTTAAACTATGGCTCCTTCCTCTGCAATTATGTACTGAATTCCAAGCTAAGAATGCTCATCTTCCTTGGATTCTTTTTTTTTCTTCATGCTTCTCAAACACCTAACATAAGATCAAGCCTTCTAATTTTTTCATCTAAATCTCTCTTTACACTGTTTAAAGTATAACAGACTATGAAGAGCATTTTCAGACAAACAGAAAATTGCCCCTTCCACCTCATTTGCTTTTTCTTCTGTGTGTTCAGTGACAGAATTTAGAAAAATGCATTATTATTGCTTCTCTAGAGAGGTATTATCCTTATTTTGTTATGAAAATGCAAAGAAAATGTGATCAAAAAATAGTCAGACTGTAAATCATAGACTGGTTACCTGCCTCACTGTCCTAAATTACTAGGACTGAGGTCCTTTGCATTACTGACTAAATCCAATGAGGGACATAAAATAGGATCTTTCTTATGCAAACATATGACTCTGTGTGTGTTTGTGCAGGTGTGAAGAGGTAAAAGCGTCAGCTGTAAGAATACAGTAAAAATAGGCACATAACTTCCATTTCAATTACCTAAACCAATTCCTTCTCTGTTAAAACTGTGAGATTTGATCAGAAAACATTGTTTGAATGCTTCCATAAAATCTGCAGTAAGCCTCTTTTATCTCTTTTAATCCAAGAAAGAGACTGATCTTTTTTCCTTTTACAAATTGTTCTTTTCAGATCTCAGTGACTCAGCTGATTTTGCTCCAGATTAGTTTACTTTGACACCTGACTGAAGACAGAGCTGCAGATTCTATAGTCCTGAAGTTTAAAGAAGGGATATTTCTTGCATTGGTAAATATTTGTAGATGTCTTTGTTGAAGTTTTGCTTGGTGTGTTAGATCTGCACCAGAGCCATGATGTGCTCAGCTTAAAACAGCTGTCTGCGTACAGCATCACAATGTGATTTTCTGTCATGCAGATCAGCATTGGGTAAATTCAGATATCAGATTGATAAATACAATTCATTTCCACCTCCAGTGACTTTTGATGTGAAGAAGCTGCCAGTATCACCACACAAACAGCAGTTCTCCAGAAAATCTTGGTTATTCAATGAGCAGTCCCATGGTCCTTATTTAAACTATGGGTGGAGAATGCTAGTAATGCAAATATATCTGATAATGTGCTGAATTGGTCAGTGTTAACAGAATGACTAAAAAGTTCATGGTCCCTTTTTCTTCTTCCTTTCCAAGAAAATCTGCAACACCAATAGACATGCAATTGTAAGGCCTGAATATCTACTGTAGCTGAAGTTGATGCACTCTTCTGAAAATCAGATTTTCAAAATTAGTAGGCAGTTTTTGACCTTTATTTAAAGGTCAAAACCAGTTTTCTGGTGTCCTGTGGTAAACTAAATCAAGTCAGGCTCAGAATGACGCCTCCAAAGCCCTTTTACAATTTGTTAGGTGTTCATGCCCTGCCTAGGAAGGTCACAAATTCTCATTTGCTCTTCAGTGGGTTCATAATGGCTAATAAGGAGCTCACATGGCCTACCCTTGCTTAAAGCAGGTTTTCATTGCAATGCAGCCAGAGTGACTCTACAGCAGAGCCTCTAATGCCTGATCTTACTGACTTCCCCCATCCAGGGCAGCTTCTAAGCAAGAAAAGGGCAGATGAAAGAAACTTAGGAAAGAAGTACAATGGTATCTAATGTTTGGTGAGATGGAAAGACTTTTCTGTTGCTCATAAAATATCCACAAGACTTACACCAGGAAGACACCTGAAAGATGCCTTGTAAGCTTAACATAAACTGTGTCTGAGGAACTGTGAATCAAGTAGTACAATCACCTCCTGCCAGACACTGTAATCCCTGAGCTGTTTTAAATGATCATATCACACAATTTTCAGGGCTTAGTCAAGGTCCTTCTCCTTTTGGACAAGCCTGTAACATCAGCATGCAAAGTCATTGCCCACGTAAAGGGGGACAGTGCAGCCTTGCCAGGAAGACACAGACAGAAATCTTTGTAAGGAATGTCAGCCTAATGAGTTAAACACTGATTGGTTCTTCCATTTGTTACCTGATAATTTTGTGCAATGTGACACTGGACAAATAATTTCAGTCGATGTTTTCCCTGTTTCTACACTGTGAATGTTAACAAACACCTAGATAGCTCCCAGTGAAAGGCTCTGAGGATTAGGCTATTTTTGTGAAAACTCTTGAAAATGAAATGTCCTTACTAACTACAGAGGAATGCTGAACATGCTACCAGAGCTGAGACATGCACAGCATTACAGGGCTGCCTTGCAAGATCTGTTGCATGCCACAGGACTGAGAAATGATGACAGTTTCTCAAGGAGAGCTGGTAAAATTACCTATAATCAATTTGTTCTCCTTTCCTACTGTTCAACTCTCTTTTCAAACTGTTTGAACTGAAATGCAACATTCCAAGTGTCTGCCTCAGGCTGATGTCTTTTCATTCCCGCTGAGTAACTATTATACTGCTATTAAGATTGCCATGCCAAACTTTCAAAAAAACATTCTGTGCAAACTCAGTTTGGTCCCTTGTGCATAGCTATTACAAAGACAACTAACAAATAACATGATCAGAGACTATTTTTTCTTTTAGTCTCTGCCTCATTCAGTGCCCAGAATGAAGGTCAGCATGGAAGGCAAGATTCACCTGTACTACCTCCAGATATCTGCAGCCCTGATGTCTGCAGCTGAAGTAGGCAGTTTGTGTTTCCCTTAGTTTCACTGAAAAAAAAAAAAAAGTACTTCCAGGGTGCAACTCAGCTTATTCTTAGATAGACACATGAACCCTGTTCAAAACCTGTCAATTTTTGTCTATGCTACAGACATATCTGTGGTTAGATGCAAGATTTTATTTGGCAGACCACATACCAGTTATTTAATTTGGGTACTACAGTGCATAGTGAAGTACATCATCCCTTTTCTCAAATGGGATTGGGGTGCAGAAAGATTAGGTTTCCATTAGTTCTAGACACTAAGACTTATAATTCTTGACATTATATAGCACTACATATATTCCAGAAACAGCTAAGAACAACTGTTGACTTTAAATATAGTTATGCATGCTCTGAACTTCTAATGAGACACTACTGTCTCCAGCTTGGCATCCAGAAAATGAGAAACACAGAGCTGAAGACCAGCTGCGAGAAATCTTGTTTGTGTCATCTGTGTAACAACACACAGGTGGGTGTAGAAACCCTTCCACGACACTCAGCTGCTTCAGGGATTCAGTTTTCTTTTCCATCCACCTCCTGCTCCACTCACTTCATAACTTTCAGCATTGGAACAAATGAAGTAAAGGTTCTACAGACTATCTCCCTTTGTGCTGCAAAGTCATGATTTATCTCCATTAGTTTTATTTAATCCTCTGAAAAAAGTAGTTTTCACATGTAGTAATTACAACATATGCCCTACATATGCAGAAAGGAGGCTGAATTAAGTTTCATAAAATGTTTTATTTCAGAAGGGTTATAACTCTTGATTGGTAACTTAGGTTTTTTTAAGTTAGACATCTAAGTCTGTGCTAATCATCCATATTTGTCTTCCTGGGCAAAAAGAAAGCCATTGGAGGTGGGAAAAGGGCAAGGGAAACTCAACACTTCCCAAGTTAATTATGAAAACGGCATGTTAGATCAAGCACCCTCTGGTGGCAGCTGCTTTTCTCTCAGACTGTAAATGGAATATACCATGTCTGTCAGATTTAGCCCTCAAAGTTTTGTTTACCTTCTAAGTTTTGTTTTTAAATCTATGTTTAGAGCAGATTATTGCAACATTTGTTTATTAAGTACACACCACAATTGCTGTAGGCGTGCAAAAATCTTTCTTTTCCGTGTCTCTTTCTACTGTATGTTTTTTTTTCTTGTTCTGCCATTCTAGAGGTCTCTGGAGAGGCCTTGGTATTTAATTTAATACTTCTGAATTAAAATCGAGCTCAATAAATGACAAAATATATTTTACTGTACATGCTACTTCCTAGGAATGCATTGAATTAGTATGCCTTGTTGGGTTCTCCCCCAGGAGACTGATTTAGTCTAATGATAGTGCAAGGTCATTAGCAGAGTATCAGCATAAATTCTGCTTAACCAAGGCCAGGTGGTTGACTAGTCTGTGTTAATATGTTGTGTGCATAAAACTGTGAACTCAACTCCTCTCTATGACAATGTGATCTTAAGCAAGATTTGGGCAGCCTGAACTTATTTCCATTAATCTGGGACCCGAGATAAGTCATTCTCACATGTGCCCCTAAGATAAGTTGAAGACTCTCATTGCCATTCAAAGCAGATTCAAAATATTTTTTCTTAGCAAGCTGATGTAAACCTGCATATATTTAAAAGAAAATCCTAAATATGCTTCATGTCTTTTCTCCAATATTTATAAATCAATTCCGTTTGAAAACCTGATTGCTTGTATATTTTTTAATCAGTTGTATATGGGTTCTGTTTTTCTTATGATCTAAAACAATCTTTGTTAAAACCAAACCCAAACTGTAAGTGCAGAGTACATCTTGCAACGAGAAGGGTGACTGGAAGGCTCTGCATGTGGGTCAGTATCAATATGGACTGGAGGAATGAATGGATTGAGAGCAACCCTGGGAAGAAGGACTTGGGGATATCATTGAATGAAAAAATAGACATGACCTGTCAATGGGCGCTCATGGTCCAAAAAGCCAACCATATCCTGAGCTGCATCAAAAGAAGCATAGCCAGCAAGCCAAGGGAGGTGTTTCCCCCTTTTTGAGACCCCACCTGAAGTGCTGCATCCATCTCTGGAGGCTGCAGTGCAAACCAGACAGCAACCTGTTAGAGCAGCTCCACAGATGGACCCTGAAAATGGTCCAAGGGCTGGTATACCTCTCCTATGGACAAAGGCTGGCAGAGCTGGCAACATTCAACCTGGAAAAGTCTCAGGGAGGACCTTATTGACTTTCTTCAATATCCAAACAGGGCTTATAGGAAAGATGAGGGAGACTTTTTGCCAGGATCTGTAATGACAGGACAAGGGACAATGGTTTTAAAGCAAAAGAGGGGAGGTTCACATTGGATGTAAGGAATAATTGTTTTGTTTTTTTCCATTGTGAGGGTTGTGAGGTACTGGAAAAGGTCACTGACAGAAGTTCTGATTGTCCCACTACTGTAAATGTTGAAAGTCAGGTTGGACAGGGCTTTGAGTAACCTGATCTAGGGAAAGGTGTCCCTGTCCATGGCACGGGGGGTTTCCTTAAGTGATCATTATTGTTCTTTCCAACTCAAATCATTCTATGATTCTATGATAAAAGCTCTGAATTTTGAGCCTCAGAGTTTTGCATTTTTTACTTTTATGTTCAGGATTTTTCCATTTAATGAGGTCAAATTATTGATTGTGAAATGACAGAAAAAGCTTCATTTTGCTATATCTGTAAAATACAGGCAAATCAAGAGGAAATATGACAAGTTTGCTTTCCAACAGCATAATTAAACTCAGTACCAAGAGGGTAGCAATGGATAAAGGGTTCTCCATTCTGCATTGCACATTTCTCACTGCAAGCCAGAATCTTCCCTACTTATGAAGTGGTGTTGGAAAATTCTTGAGTGGGAAAGAAAAACAGAAAAAATAAGGGTTGAGATTTTTAGATGATCAGATTGAGAGAGTATGTCCTCTGCACATGTGTACCCAGACCTCAAAAAGGAATGAAATCACCCATGAAGGAATGGAAGAAAAAAAAAAAAAAAAAAAAAAAAGAGGCAGGCCCAGGATCATGGCCTGGCAGTTTTGAAACACTGTCAACAATATCAATCAGTGGTGTTCTGTTGAACTTAACAAAGGATTAAAGGCAAGCTGTAACTCAGGAGGAGAAGAAAGAATTTTACATACCTAGAAGGTTCAGTCCTTATAAAATCCTTAAAATATTTCAATAAACTTCTGATTGTGCAGGTGGCACATGGAGGAATTTACATAGGACCCATATGTATGATGGCTGCTCAGAATTTCAGCCTTGGGAAACTGAGGGGAAATCTTCAACCACCAAAGGAAGATATTCGATCTCTTACATGTGTTCTGAGTTGAGTCCAAACTGCAACACAGTAGAAGACAAGAAGTTCATGTGCCATCTTTGTGGTGCCAAGACACGAGTTATTGCTCTCAGGCTTCAGCATCAAGATGCATCTCATTCTTTACAACAATGCTTGGGTGATATCTCCTGAGTTGCTTACAAGATAATAGTTTACAGAATTTGAAAAATGTTTCCATGCTGAAAACATGCTGAAGGATACAGATGCTGAAGTCAAGAGAAGGCAAGTACATCTTGCCCCAGAGGAGAGAACACAGAGCAGTCCAGAAGGAACATCTGGGCAGTATTACACACAGAGAACCTAGACCATACTGTTCTTTGTCTTACTTAAACTCGTTGCTTTATTTGTAAAGTAGTATCTGCAACATCCAGACAGAAAGCATGAATTATCATGAAAAATTCTGAGTCTGAAACCTCAGATCCTAGCCATCTCATACTAACAATAGTAAAACATTCCTAGAATTTCTATAAAATTTTAGATGTCAATTTTCTAACTCAAGTGTATTGAAGATAAAAAAATCTGACACATCATTTTGAAAGGTGCAAAGAAATTGATCACAGAAATAACACAAGTGATTAGGTAGAAGATACAAGGGATTGAGGACAACTCTTTTACTAAATCCAAACCAATAGTTTCAGATTACTTGCATCCAAATATTTAACACCAAGCACAGGACCTTGATTATTGTTCATTCACAATACAAGATCCAGAGGGAAAAAAAAAAAACCAAAACAGTCATTAACCACTTGAATTACCTAACATTGATAGTGGGTGATTCTGTGTCTCAAGATACTGTAAAATTTATTTCCCACTATTTTAAAATCAAGTTTTTGCCTTTTCTTTTTCTACAATGTACTACTCTTTTAAGCAAACAAAGCAGGAGGTCAGACAGCAAAATGGTTTGGCTTATTAATGCAAGAAGTCAAACTATATAATATCAGAAAGGTCTCTTTATCTTTAAATCTACAAACCTGGGAATAGGGCTACAGAAGAAATGCAGTCTTTTTGAAGCTATTCCTTTCTTATTATGAAAAATTTATGAAAAAACATAGCCCAATATTTTTAACCCCAAATTTCTGACTAAATTCTGGTTCCACTGATATAAAAGGGGGATAAAAATCCTACTTAACCTCAGGAGGGCAACATTTCTTATTTCATTTTGGATTATATTCAGTTCTTGAAAGCATGACTCTGAACATTGCATGCACACTATATGTCAATTGGTACTGTCACTAGGTACCAGGGAAAGGGGGAATCATCACCTCAGTGATATAGCAGTTTCTCAAAATTTAATGTATCAGCATGTTCAGCTTGGGATATTGTTTTTCTCTCCCTTCCTGTGTGCATGCTGGTGCAATATTTGTCTCAACATTTGCAATGGAGAACTATCCAAAAGTTACATAAAGCCAGCAAAAGTCATGTAAGAGCTGGGACCAGAAGCAGATAAATGCTGAAAGGGAGAAGGGCATAGCATCCTGTAGTGGTGCAGGCACGAAAAGGAAAATCAGAAGACTGGATAAATCAAAGCTGCCTGCAGCTGTTCTCAAGAGTGGGCCAGACAAGTGACCTTGAACAGCTGGTTGCAGGAGGAGGACAAACAGCAGCACAACTTGCAGGTCTGTGGCCCAGATCTAATACTCAGTGTTTTAACAGGTTCCACAAATCAATGCTCTGTTTGTAGTGATACTAGACAGCAGTGCTTGGGCTTGTGTTTGATAGGTCTGATCACCTAAAGTGATCAGTTTCACTGGGGATTTTCTATGCGTGTTGTTGAATCACTGCCTGTAGCTCAGGTAGTAAATCTGGCCATAGATCTCTGTGCTGCACTTTTTTCCTTGATGTCATGGAGCCTGGGGTGATTTTCTTAGTAACACAGGACTCTGTGTTTTCTAATTCCAGACATATAATGGCTTTGGTCTAATTTTCCTTACATTCTTTTGGTCTTCCATCATGGTTACAGTTGTTTACTTAAGACATATTTAAGCAATTTTGAGATGTTTCTCCATCCTACTCTATGCACCTCTGATCATTCTTATATCTTACTCACAGATTATAAACTGGGGGATGAGGTCATTGCCCTCACTTGGCTGCCCTCCTATATAACAGAAATCACAGTGCCTGGAATTAATCCTTGGAGGTGTATTTTTTTTAGTTGTTGTTTTCCAAGAAACTGCAGAATCACTTAAAATTTTATCTGTGGCTTGTAGTATAGAATATATGAACATACTTTCCTCTGTTGCCTTTACAGACTTTCTAGAAGTGATCAATAGACCTCAAGAGTTCCTAAGCACAGCTTGAAACCACTTGACTGGTTTCAGGAAAACATCAAATCTTGCCATTCAGATTTTCAGTGGTGAAGAACTTTGATACTTCCACAGCTTTCCACAGAGAAAAATGTGCCTTTTACTTCTAACCTTAATTTGTCTATCTGCAGCTTTCACCTTGATATGCCATTGTCCACTAGACAGAATAGCCTTCCACAATCAATATCCTACCTCCGGAAGGTAGCTCTGACCCCTCTGATTTTCTCCTTGACAAGTTAAATGGCTTGTGATTTTTTAAGCTTTTCCCTGAGTGGCATGTTTCTCAACCTCCAGCTAACCCTGTGGTTTTCCTCTCAGTGTTTCTCACTTTATTATGATCCTTTCTAAGACTTTATTCATAGGAACTGAGGCAGCAGTCTAATAATAACAGAAGAAGGCATAATAAGGCCCCTACTCAAACTGATATTCCCTTCTTTAAATAAATATTCAAGGATCCCAGAGAAAATTCACAGAGTTTTCTTGGGTTTTGCTACTTAATCAACATAGTTCAAATGTTCTGGACAAACAGTGCATTTGTGCTCTACAGACAAACTGTATGACTCTGGAGCATCTCCCAGTAGACAAAGGATAACAGAGATGGCTCTTACATGCCCATTGACTTCCTTGATAATCCACCTCCATCATTTTTTTCTGCATAAGTGTTTTCTAGGAATAAATACTCTATCCTATAACTATGAATGTATTTGTTCCCTTTACTCTCTCCACAGTCAGTGGAGAGAAACTGGACCTTCCAGCCCTCCCCCACATGACTGCCTAAAACCTCTGGGCTAGAGGGCCCTCTGATGGGAATCCAATTCTCTGCATGAGCAATGAGAACCTGTGTGACTGGCTAACACCAGGCACCTCCAGAAGACAAACATGATGCCACAGGCACTGGGCAGTGCTGCCAGTGGCTATTTTAAAGCATAAGCTGTACCACAGATCAGCTTTACACTTATATCCAGTATCTACACATCTGTCTCAATATATCATCAATGCTATAAATCACCCTATTGTTACCCGAAGTTTTTGTTGTCTTCAAAAGTCATCAGTAATAGCTGCATTTTTCACAGGTCATTGTTGGAAATGTAGACCAACAGAGAAGTAAAAAATTAGTGCCTAAGTGGCACTCTCTCAAAGTGAATCCATTTAATAATGTTTCCCTGTTTCATAAACATTTTTAAGCCTGTCATTTAAGAAGTTTTGAAAGCATTTAGTATGCATGGCTTTCATTTCATATGATTCAAATCATGCAGTGCCAATTGGTACATTATGAAAGCCATGACTGGATGCTATCCTGCTTGTCAACCAGATTTCCAAGTTAGCATGATAAGATTTACCAGGTCGATTAAAAATAATTACACTATTTTCTTTTTAATTTCTATTAATTGAGTTTCATATCAACTATGAAGACTTTTATTAGGATACTAGTTCAGCTGACAAATCTACAATTATCTAGGTTATCACATTTATACATCAGTGTGTCATTTTGGGCAGCAACCATGACTTGCTGTAGGCCTTCCTGTAGAAGCCACCTGATGCTTTAAATTATCCCAATCACTTAGAATGCAGATTAGTCAATGTGCTGGAATGTTTGCCAGAAAGTAAAGACCCAGTGATATGCTTATAAAACTGTCTGAGTTTAATCCAAACTTCTCCCTCTTTGATGGGAGTTCTATGACACCTTATTATAAAGATATTTTTCTGGGGTTTAGTGGGTCTAGTGGTTTTTAAAGTGAACTAAGAAGCTGTAGCAACAATCATTGGAATGCAGACCTTTCCTCTAACAGTCTACCAATGCATGTTAGTTTTGCTTCTCTGTCCCAAAATCTTTCTGTACACCTGCACAATCAAATTGGAAAATCTGGGGGTTTTTTCACTTCTAGGGCTAAAATAAATATCTGATAATTCATAGGGCTTGGCCTCTGTTTTGAACCCCACATTGTTATTCCCTGTTTTCTGACCTGAGAAAGAGACTTGTCTGTTGTGCTACAGAAATATTTTTTTGCTTTAAGAAAAAGAGTGGCACCATCCCATGCTTCATACATGGAGAAACAGAAATGTATCATGAGGATATGACAGGAGTTACACAGAGTTCCTCTTAGTATGTATCAAAGCCACTGGTGGTGGAATCCACTTGCCCATCTCCATCATTGTCTAGTTTATCAGGCCTCATGCTGTTTTGCTTGAGAATTCTCTGAACAACCAGGTATCTCTGCTACATACAGAAGAATTTCATCTTATGTACCACAACAGTATGTACTCTTTAAAGAAAAAGAAAAAGAAAAAGAAAAAGAAAAAGAAAAAGAAAAAGAAAAAGAAAAAGAAAAAGAAAAAGAAGTGCTGAGGAAACCTCAGTTCTGTGCCCTGGTGTCAGCATTAAAAGTTTAAACTTACAGTCTCTATCAAGCCAGGGAGCATGTCAGCCAAACAGCTGTGGAGTGTTTAAGGCAAAAGCCTCTTTTACTCTTCTGTTAAAGTTGGACATTTGCAGCCAGGGAGGCATGGGGCCAGAGAGACTCTCTCGACCCAGGTCTTGAGAAGATGTATGAATTTTATATAGGCAACTTTATATGGTTGAATTTGGATACAGAGAGAGAAACAGAACTTGTGCCATTTCATGACTGAATTGTGCAATTGCTCAGATACTGTCAAAACACCTTTTGTCTGACTTTTGGCTGTCCTTTTTTCTCTTTCTCTTTCACCTTACAATGGACACTTCCCCAAAGAGAACCAATTGCAGGTTCCAGCATCCTGAATCTAAAAAAGAAGGAGGGCCTGAATGCACTAAGAAAGTCAAGACCACCATGAGTTGTGGTAAAGGCCAGAAGAGAGATGAGGAGCTGGGATTCTATTGGCATTTTCTGGCAGTTCCTTGTAAGGTAACTGGAGAGAGGCAGACACATTGACTGGATGAACAGAGAACATCTCCCAGGCTCCCCAATACTCATTCACTCTGTGTCCTCTATTTGACTTTCTGCTTCTATTAGGATGATTGAATTGGCCACCTTCCCTCTGCTCACCCAGTTCCCTCCCTTAAAAGGGCACCTAAAATATAGGCACATCTGCTCACAAATGAAGCACAGTTGGAGCCTTTCCATTATCTACCACATGGGAGCAGGATTAGGTTCGCTGTCAGTTTTGGGGAACATGAAAGGGATAAAGAAGCATGAATTATGCATAACAGAATTGCACCCTACTGTTTCTTAAGACATACAAGATGTTTCAGTCCCATTGTCATCTTAGCATGCTCTTGGAGAAAATGCTTCCCACAGCCAGAGGCAGTCCTCACAGTGTAGCAGGACTCATCCAAGGCTCCTGATACAGCCCCATATTGACATTCTTCTGCTAATGACGTATGTTTCGTGTTGTTAAAGATCTGGCAGCATGTAACAGTTTGCTAGACTGGCTAAGTCTGCATAAAATGTTGTAAGAAATAAACCGAGTAGGGAAAAATTTATTAGAGAACCATTAAAACCTGAGCTGGGTTTTTGGTTTTGGTTT
>VWYP01003362.1:16894-52712 GCA_013400435.1 Pycnonotus jocosus
TTTTTTTTTTTTTTCCCTGCATCTTCCTTTTGATTATTTTCATTGCATCTAATGGAAAGAAAAAGAATATTAAACTAGCGATCTGATCACAACTCTCACATGCCTTTGGTTTAGACCTAAACTCTTCCAGGCAGTAATACAATCTTTTAATACCAGACCCAATTTAATGAGGGTCTAAATTAGTAAGAACTAACTTTTTATGACAGGCTTTGGACAGTGCTTGGCATGACAGAAGAAGCCCATATATTTCTCCCAGGGACAACTGCGGGTTATTCACCAGTTGTCCCACTAAGTCTCCTCACCCGCCCTGGCACAGCTCGGAGATTTGAGTCATTCGGCCCAGCGATGACTTTTACGTGGCCACCGCGGGCCCGAGGGTGACGGGACCCGCGGGTGCGTGGCTCCAGTGCTGGCGCAGAGCCCTTGGCGCAAGGCTCCCGTCCTACCCACTCGCCAGGAGCCCGGCATCCACTCCGCACGGGGACAGCCCCCTCCTCGCACCATCCCTCCTGCCCCTTTTTGCCCGGAGTGCAGACGGCGCTGCCGCTAGCTCAGGGAGGGCCCGGGCACCGCTCCCGCCCCCTTCCCGCGGGCCCCCTTTCCTCCCCCGGCCCCCGGCGCGGAGAGCGGGGCGCTCCCGGCGTTGCAGACCCCGGCGGCGGCNGGGCGGCCGTATCGGCCCGGGAGCTCCGCACCTCTGCCGGGTTTGGCCGGCCCAGAAGGGCAGCCGAGAGTTCGGCATGCAGGAAGTTTTGAGGCAGCTCGGAGAGTAACGCGGCGGCGGTGAGCGCTGCTTCGCGTGCTCTGGGGTTTTGCGCTTTTTTTGCGGGGATTGTGCTTTTCCCCCCACCCCTGCATACAACTCCCCCAAACACACAAGCAACCCGCAACAATCAAAACGTCCGGTAAGGGGGAAGAGAACACGAGCGAGGGCAGCACCCTCGGCGGGAGAGGAGACCCCCTTTTTTCGCAGAGACACGGTCCCGCTCGCAGCTGGTCCCGATGCAACTGCTCATCCTCCTCCTGCTCTACGCCGTCGTCTGTGCGAACTTCTGCAGCCGTCAGGGCACCACCGCCCCTGCCCAGAGCGGATCTATAAAAGCCCTGCGGGCGTCCAACATCAGGCGAGATGGTAAGCGTCCTGCTGCTTTATTTAGTCCCAAGGGCTGCTTTTGCGGGGTAAACTCTTAAGCGCACCCCGGGGCTGCCGCTCCCCTGTCCCAGGAGCGAGTGCCGTGTGCCCAGAGGACGACTGCGGTCGGTCCGGGTGGGCTCCCGTCCCATTCCGGGGGATCAGCTGGGTCGTGGGGTCGGTCTCCGGGGTCCGATCCCCGAGGCCGGTACGGGAGCGTGTGGCCAGGTGGCAGGAGGGAGGTGTGGGCTGAGGGGGCGACTCTGCCCGGCGGCTGCACCTCCGGGCGGTCCCAAACTTCTCGGGGCAACTTCTCGGAGGTGTGGGAGTCGGCCGTACCCCCAGCGTCCTCTTTGGGCTGCGGGGGGCACCTCGCCGCTGACAACGCGGAGTGCTCGGTCCCGGCTGCTCAGGCGGGCCCCGCCGGGTGTCCCTCGGCACCCTGGGCCCGTGTCCCCGTGTGCCTGTGATGTGCCGGCGGCGGGGCAGAGCGGGGCCAGCGGCGGCTCTGTGGCGTCTCCGGCCGCACCGGCGCCGCTGCGGGGGCTCTCAGGGGCCGAGAGGCGGCGGCGCCAGGAGCCCCAGGGCTCCTCGGCGGGAGCGGGATATTCTCCCGGCCCTGCCACAGCCTCGCCGCCTTCGACTCCTGGAGGGGCTTGTCAGCGTGTTGCTTGCCGGGTTGGGGGACTTCCTCGACCTGAGGGTCTGAGCCCAGGGCTTGGTGTTCGCCTGGATCTGCTGGGCACTGTCCCTTGTGATGGCCGGGGATGGTGAGCACCCATCAGGGCGGCGGGGCGCTCCCGGACACCGCCCGCCCCGTAGGAAGGGGGTTTTCAGCCTGAACTGCGGCGCGGTTCCCTCTAGAACCTGCCGGCAGAGGATGTCCCGGACGGCCGAGGTGCTGCGCAGGGTCCGTAGCGCAGCAGCAGTGCGGGACGCAGGTGCCTCGAGTGAGCGCGGTCGTGTGCCGTGGCCCCACGGGGAATGGATTGGGAGACTGCATAAAAATAGCGCTGAAATTCACCTCTAGAATCCACGACTTTCAGTTCGGGAAGAGTGATAGGCCGCTGGCCAGGGAGCAGCCTGGTGTGTTCCAGCCGCACGTGGGAGAACTTGCTCTTGCACGTTGCCGTGTACCTCCTTACACGACGAAATGCAGAATGTTCTCCTTGCAGATGAACAGAGTTAACATCAGTCTTCAAGTTAACATCTTCCAGTTGACAGCATTTACATATTTTATAAACCCTTTTCAAAAACCCAGTCACTTGAGCCATTTCCAAGACTCTATTTGCCAGTGTTTATTTTCCAGTATGTATACAATGCATGTAATGGGTTTACAGTTGATTTAGGAAGATGTTTTTGTTTAAAGTTTGGAGCCATACTGAACTTAGTATTTCTTATGCCTTTCCTAGTCACTGAAAGAAGACAGAGAAGGTGGAGGATTTTTTTCTTAGAATGGAAATGCTGAGTCAGGAAGCAGGACAGAATTGCAATTTTTTCTGATACAGAAGTCAAACTTAATCTCATTAAAGAAAAAAAGTATGTGTTTGTAATAAAAGTACATATTTGTTATTTCTGTTTCATTCTTTAAAATTATTCTGTGTCTTATCAAGCTTCATTACTTGTTAGTCTGCCATCTTCATAGAGGAACTGAGAGCATCTCTGAACTAAGCTAAGCAAGCTTCCATCCAGCTCAAACTTCAAACAAGCATTTTCATTGAAAACTTACATACTTAGAACAAAAATGTGTATTACTGAGATCTTCTCTGTATAATCAATGAAGAAGCCATTAACCTCTAATATAAATAAAGTTCCCATATTAATGGCAGTATATGATGGGTATTTTACTCCTCAGTACTTCCTGGGGTGAAATTGCTTCTTGGACTGATGAAGAGAACAGGCCTATTAGTTGATTGCTGTCTTCCTAGTCATGATAATTTGACAATTTGATTAAGCTTTGTACCTTTACAATTATCCAAGGCAACTTGTGGTGGTTGATCTTTGTGAGTACCAGGTAGACTAATACTGGGGCTGTTGGAAGGAGGCAGATCTACGTGTAACTACATCCTACCTTTCACCTTTGCTGGGACATGTGCTAGTGAGCCTTGCTGCCTGCAGTGAATGTGCCCATGCTGAAGTCAGACACCTCTGCAATTCTTGAGCAGATGTTATGGACGTCCTGAAGAGGTCACAGACTTTGATGGAGACCACATGCAGATCCTTAGCATGCTGCAGCCTTGCTCTCTCCCTGTGCTTGGGGATCCTGTTGCTTTTTCTCTGCAAAGGATCATGTGTTCTGGTGTGGCCAGTGGAGCTGGGTGCGTGGTTGCAACATTTAAAGCAGATCAGCTGCTGATCCCCCTGATTTTACTCAAATGAAGCTGTTGCTTGAGTTCCTTGACTGAGGGTCTATATTTGTGCAGCCAAAGGTTTTGAGCGGTATTCCAAGTGTTGCATGCATGTGACGAGCTCACAAGCAAATGCTTAGACCACAGCTGGCTGTAGGCCACTAATAGTATTTCTGTCTTTCATAATTCGCAGTGGTGTTTTTGTGTTGTTTTGGTCTGAAGCAATGATATGGAACAGCATGAAAGACATGTGAGTTGGCTTGCTGAGTCAGACAGTATTTCTTGCTTTGTAAATATTTGCAGACATGACAATATAGAATGGCATCTGAGAGCATGCAATACATTAGGGTAAATGTGTTACAACAGTCTCTCTTAAAACACACAGCAAAATAAAAAGTAGTTTATTATTGTTTCCTGGGTTGATGATTATGATTATTAGGTTGTGAAATTAAAAGAGATACTGAAAAGGAAAGAAGGCCCATTTCAGCTTCAAAAAAATATCTTGGCAAGTCCAAGACTACTTGCACATTTTATTTTTAAAAAAATAAAAATCCATTGAGTTCCAGTGTTCTGTTGCTTCCAAGCAGGATAAACTAGTGATACTGCATACACAGAGTTTAATATGGAGGCTTGGTCTTGCTTCTGGCCAAAACAAACCTTTGAAGTGCGCATGTGCATGTGATTTCTCCTTTCAGACTAAAAGAAGTTGGCCTATTTGTAATTGCTCTTACTTAAGACTGGAGTTGATCTGATAAGAAATCTATAGATGAGGCCAGCACATACAAAAAACTGCCATTTAATGACTACCAAACCTAACCAGACTGTAGTTTCTGCTGAAGATATTAAGAATATAAATAACCTGCTTACAAGACATCCTCTTGTCCTAGCTGAAGGACGGTCATTGATGACTCAGCAGTCCACTGTAGCACTAATCAATTTTTTAAAGTGTCCTGGAGGTGCCAGCAACATTTATAGCACAAGTACTGGTATTCACTTAGAGTGTTTATTAATGCTATTAAGTTAAGTACTTTGAAGTTCATCAGAATAACATAGAGGTCTTCTAGATGCTTCCTTTGTTCCATTTTGACTCAATTTCCCAGGATGCAGTATGCAGGTAATACTGCCTAATTACAAGAAATCTGATACTTTGTTTCTCTTATTTTGGTTGTTTATGTGTACTTGGAGATGAAAAGTAGAATATAAAAAGTGTTAAATAATATTATTTACTATATAATGTTTAACTGAAACATCACATGCTTCTTCTTATCAGTTATTGAACAAACATCTGCTTAGTCTAGGAAAGTATGCCTAGTCTGTATCTTCAGACTAAGCATCACCATACATATTTTAAACTTCAAACTCCAGAGTTTAAAGAAAAGACAGAACAGAACAGACAGCATAGTGGCAGGTCATTTCAGTGTGTAAACAACTGAAAGCCATGGAATCAGTACCTTCTGATGTGGATTTGAAACCATAACATCAGATGACTCAAGATAAGATTTCACGTTCTTGTGGTTTTCATTATGAATCCAAAAAAACAAGGAATTTTCAAACTTTGCTTTGCTTGTGCACCACCAAAATGCAAAGAAAAAACTGCACTTTATAATTCTGGGGAACTGCCAACAGTTTGGCTCTTTAAGGGCCAGTCCAAATGGATGTGTGCCATTAACTCTACCCTCTTCTTCCCTGATGCCTAAATCACAGGGAAGAGTATATGGTGGTTTGGGCGGTATTCTCTCCCCAAATAGATGTTAAGTGTCTGCTCTTGGGAGAAGATTGTGTTGTTTTCTGGTTTTTGGTTGTTTGATGGGTTGGTTTTTTAAAGAGGGTAGGTTTAGATTAAATGCTTTAAGGTCCCTTCCAACCCAAGCCATTCTATGATTTTATGGTATTGGGAGAAATTCTTTACTGTGAATGTGGTGAGGCACTGGCACAGGTTGCCCATAGAGGTCTGTTCAAGCGGTTTCATCAAGCTGATCTAGTGCAAAGTGTCCCTGCTCATGGCAGGAGGATTGAAACTAGATGACCTTCAAGGTTCCTTTCAACGCAAACCATGCCATGATTCCATGACTTTATGTTTCCATGATTCTATGAAATGTCTCTGGTGTCACTAGTGGTATAGACCACCACTTGGGGGACACACTTATTGAGTTCTTTTATAATAGGCTTGCATACATTTTTTAGAGGACTCTGGTAACATAAAATTGTGTCAACTGTAAAATGGCCAAAATAAATTGGTTTTTTATAGGCTTTATTTCCCTGTTTTCTAGATTTTGTATAGAAATGTGTATTTCAGGCTCCATCAGTTTTATAAAAAAGCATTAATAATTTCCTTGCAGCAATGCATTTTGGTCTACAATTATCTGACTTTGATGATGTCTCTTATCTGAATAATTAACAGTTTGGACTGAAATATCAAAGGGTATTGCAAGAGAATTCCAACCCTGACTCAGCAGCAAGCTGCATAGAGGAATTCTCTAAAGGTACTTGAAATATGTTTTATCAGGCAGATATACATCATGGTGGAAGTCACTATAAATTCTTCAGGCAGTCTCTTGAAACTTCTTGATTTTCATTTGGGGCTTTTTTAAGTATTACAATGAAACTAAATTAGGCCAGCTAATTCTTAAAGGGCTGGAAGAGAAAACTTGATAGTTGTACTGCTTTGATTTGTAGAAACTGAACAGTGCTGAAAATCTAAAATAATGTTGGGAGTTTTTTTCCACTGTTGTGCCACAGAGAGGTGTTTCATTAAACATCTAGGAACAAGCATAAATAGAAAATTCACAGGGGATCATTAGTGCAGTAATATTCATAATGTGATTACCTTTGACTATCTTCATAATTCCATTAAACTCAAGGGGTTCAAGTCATACAAGACAGTGTAATAAGAAAGCTCAAATAACTTATATGTAAATGAGGTGAGTAAAAAGAGCTATATTTTTTAGTGAACCAAGTGTACCAAGTACTTGCAAAATTAGGAATTGTAGAATTGTTTAGGTCAGAGAAGACCTCCATGATCATCAAACCCAGCTGTTTACTCAGCACTCACACAATGGGCCTTGGGCCATTGATCTGGCCTGTCCAGATCCCTGTGCAGAGCCTTCCTACTCTGCAGCAAACCAACACTTCTGCCCAACTGGGTTTTATCTGCAGGCTTGCTGAGGGTGCACTCGCTCCTCTCATCCAGGGCATGGATAAAGACATTGAACAGGACTGGCCCCAGGACTGAGCTCAGTTGAACTGACTTGTGAGCAGCCACTAGCTGCATGTGACTCCATTCACCACCACTCTCTGGACTTGGACAATTGGGCAGTCATTTATAAAGGAAATAGTGCACCTGTCCAAGCCATGAGCATCTGGTTTCTGCAGGATAATTTAGTGGGATATGGTGTCAGAAGCTTTGCTAAAGTGCCTTGGGACTGGCTGAGATGGAGTTAATTTTCCCCACATCAGCCCTCACAATGCTGTGGTTTGCGCTGGTAGTTAGAAAGGTATTGATGACACAGCAGTGTTGTGGCTACTGCTGGGCAGCGCTGGCACAGCATCAGGGCTGTCTCCTTAACATTCTGCCCCTATCAATTGGCTGGGAGTGGGAAAGGTCCCAGGAGGGGACACAACCAGGCCCAAATTAACCAGGGGAGTATTCCATACCATATGGCATCAGCTCAGATATAAAAGCTAAGGGAGGGAGGAGGAATGGGAGGGCATTTATTATTTTATAATATTTGCCTTCTGGAGCAATCACTGCATGTGCTGCAACTTTGCTTGCTAGGAAGTGGCTGGATATCACCCCCTGATGCAAAGTAGAGAATAAACTTTTTTCTTGTTGTTAATACACACCAATTTTTTGTGTTTTTTTGCTTTAGTAAAGTGCCTTACCTCAAGCTATGAGTTGTTTTCCATCTATTTTCTCTCCTTTGTCCCACTGAGAAGGGGAGTGATAAAGAGTCTTGATGGACACTTGATGTCCAGCCAAGGTAAATCCACTATATAAAGTCCAGGCAGACAACGACATCCACAGCCTTTCCCATATCCACTGAGTGGGTCACCTGGTCACAGAAGGAGATCAGTCAGGACCTGCCTGTCTTACAGCCACGCAGACTGGGCCTGATCCCCTGGTTGTCACGCACGATCTGCATGATGACACTGTGTTGATGAGCTGTGCCATGACTTTCCCCTGCACTGAGGTCGGGCTGACTGGCCTGTGTTTCCCTGTATCCTCCTTCTGGCCTTTCTTGTAGATGTACATTTCCTGACCTCCAGTTAACTGGACCTTCCAGATTTGCTAGTACTCTTGGTAGATGGTGGAATGTGGCTGGGTGAGCACTTCTCTCAGCTCTCAGGGCCCTTGGGTGGGTCCCATCTGTCCCCATAGGCTTGTGTTTAAGTGGTGTGGCAGGTCACTGACCATTTCCTTTTGGCTTGTGGAGGGCTTCTTTCTGCTCCCTGTCTCTCTTTTCCAGCACACAAGTCTGGATACCCAAAGCAAACTGGTCTTACTATCAAAGACTGAGGCAAAGAAGGCATACATAACTTTGGCTTTTCTACAGGCTTTGTTACTGTTTTTGTCAGTTGTATTTAGTCTATCAAAATTAAAAAAAAAAACCCAAACTATTGTAGGCATGAGTCTTTTGCATGCATTTGCAGAATAAATATATTTTTTATCTTTAAAATATCATCTGATTAAATAGATATTCACCTATGAGAGAATCACAAAATATGTTTAGTTGGAAGGGACCAAGAATGATCTTTGAGTCCAGCTCTTAGCCCTGCGCAGAACCATCCCCAAAAGTCACACTGTGTGCCTGAGAGCATTGTCCAAATGATTGTACAGAATACATAAATTAAGGAAAGAAGCACAAGGAGTGAGATTAAGTACACTTGATATAGTTTGTTACAGATCAGCATTAAAATCATAAAAATATTGTACCTGGGAGTTTGTTTTAGCGTACCAAAAACCCCTTCACAGACCAGGTTTAATATAATTTTTTGAAGTCTTAGTTGAACAGAGAAGTATTAGACCAATATTTGAGCCTAACTATTCAAGGAAGGTCTTTACATTATGTTGGTAGCTATGTAATTTATGGAATTCGGGTTGAAAGCAATTATGTTTAATAATGTCTGTCAGATTTTTGGGTTGCTAGCTGATGTTCTGAAAGTGATTTTATTAATTTTTTTATTAATTGAAAAGGAACTTACTAGAAAAAGGATTCAAGGCAGAAATTTCTTGAACAAAGTAATATACAAATTCACTACAATATATTTCTGTCACTCCTTCTTTAGACTGTGTGTAACAATTGCATAAAATGAACATAGCCACAAAATGTATATTATTTATACAGCAAGAAACTCCTTTGGGGAGCTATAAATTAGAAGGCCAAGGAATGGCTTTTATTTCATGCCTCTAATATACTATATGTACAAAAGGTGCAGCAAGAGTTTATGTGTTTTATAGTCTACTCTTTTTCTGTGGATAGTCCGGCTAATATTAAAATATATCTGCAGTAAATGACAGACTGATCTCTCTAAAGACAATTAAAATATCTTACAAGACTGGCACTGAACACAGGGTAGGCATCTTCATGTTATACCAGAGTCCCAAAGGCCTCAAAATACCATCTCCTTGTTGTCTCCAGAGCGGTAATTGTGGTTTCTTGAGGTCATTTCCAACCTCAACCATTCCACGACAGCATTTACTACAGCTGAGAGAGGAGTGGCGATGGGTGGAACACAGTGCTCCTAAGAAGCAGTGCTTGCCTTTCCTATCTCTTTCCTATCATCCTGCTCTTCCTCTTTCCCAATCTCCCTCTTTCTACATATGCAGCAGTAGCAGGAACATGGAGTCCAGTTCTCTACATCTATGGGCCCAGCTGTGTCACTTTTCCTTGCCATCCTCCTCCATTCCTTGTGTAGCTGCACTCAGTTTTGCTTACTCAGCTGAGAAACCTTGGGTTAACACTCAAAGTTTTTAACCTGATCCCAACCCCCAAAAAGGCTGCTCTGGCTTGCTCTGGCTTTTGTGCACGTGCAGGGATTTGACATCAAGATACTAAAGGAGTCCTAAGAAATATCATGAAGGCTCTGTGTTGGCATTCTCTGAAGTAAGAATTTGCCCACTAATGCAGGGAAATTTCGTCTTTTAGTCAGTTGGTTAAAGCTGTATTCAAGATTTGCCTCCAAAATTCTTGCTATTGTATTTATGAGGTTGATTACATTATACCAAATTTTGGATAAAAGAGAGCACTTAAATCATTGCTTCTGGTGAGGTTCTCTTGGCTGAAATACTGGATTGCGTAGAGTTGTTTGGCAGTTTGTTTCAAATCAGTCTCCTGTTTACAAAGCTAAGGAAGTGTCTTGTTTACAGTGTGAAACTGGAGATACTTTCTTTTGGGAGTTTGGGTTTGGCGCTAGTATTTTTGGTAGTGAATAAATCCTACATGATCTCGAGCTTCCTATTGTACTTGAGTAATGTTCAGTTTCATGTTTCCTTTCTGATCTGTATCCCACGCTGTGAAGGCCACCATCCCATGTTTCTGCCTTGTTAATTAGAGCTTGCTGTATTTGGAGATGGTGCAGGAGGACACATTTTTACCTTCTGTTCAAACTTCCTGCCAAAGTATTTTAGCCCTGCTGTGCCTTTGGACTTAATGATGTTGAGACTCTGTAAAACTATTTATTAGGCACTAGATCCATGAAAAGCTTGAAAAATAGCCATCTTGACTTTTGCTGCACTAAAATCGATGACAAAACTTCCATCAGCACTTCTTGTAGCAAGGCCTGGCACACAGTTCACATGAATTAATACAGGGTAGAATAAAATGCTTAGGAATTCACTGATGAGTCTGTAATAGAATCAAAGACTTGCAGAATTGTTTAGTTTGATAAAGATCCTAAGACTGAGTCCACATAGCACTGCCAAGCCCACCACTAAAGCATATCCCTTAGTGTGACATTTACACATCTGTTAAAATACCTCTAGGTGTAGTGACTCAAATGCTTCCCTGGGTAGCCTGTTCCTGTGTTTGACAACCCCTGCAGTGAAGAAATCTTTCCTAATATTGAATCAAAATCGCATTTGGTGTTGCTTAATGACACTTGCACTTGTCCTTTTGCTTGTTACTTGGGAGATCAAGCCCCACCTGGCTACACTCTCCTTTCAGGGAGTTGTGGAGAGTGATAAGGTCACTCTGAACTTCCTCTTCTCCAGGCTGAACATCCCCAGCTCCCTTGGCCACTTCTCATCAGACTTGTGCTCCAGACCCTTCCTGAGTTTTATTTCTCTTTGGATGTGCCTCAGCACCTCATTTTCTTTCTTGTAATGAGGGGCTTGTGTACAGTACACAAAGTTAGGATGTTCAGTTAGTGTCCATACACTGAGACAAACCAAACAAATCCTCTGCACTGAGGTAACTGATGTAGTTACAGATTGTGTAGCAAAAACAAAGAACAAAGCCTTGTATTCAAATGTCTAGTTTCTTTTTCTCCTATACTGACTACCTTATGTGTCACCCACAGGATATCCTACAAGTGACTTCAGCTGCAGTACATTTCTAAACAAGACCATAAGGAAACCTGTCACTGTTTTTTAGTGTCTTGCATTGTTTCTGTTTGTTTTTTAAAAAGGCTCCAAATGTAATATGCGGGGGTTTCTGTTATTGTTTCTTTTTGGATCAGTTGCAAAAGATTTTTCTCAGAGTTGAATATATTGCTAATCTGATGTGACTCACAAAAAAAAAAAAAAATTGGATTGAGGATGAAGCAGAGATCCAGACTGGTTAGAGAGAAGGAATAAAAATAGATACATAGAATGTTGATCACTGAAGTACTGTGGGATCTGGAAGCACTTTATGTATTGTTCTGCCCTTATTTTTTCAGCCAATTTTCTTGAAAGATAAATCCTTCACCTTAACAAACCAGTGGCAGTAATGCTGAGTGAGAACAGCAAGTAGGTGGTGGTAATGCCTTGAGCTTCTTTGTGGAGATAGACCAACAGCTTTTTAATCGTGATACCACAGCGAGGATAATCATGGATAGCAGTGATTTCACTCACACATGCAGATGTCAGGAAAAGGGTTTAAGACCTCCTTGCAGATGCCTACAGAGAATTTGCTGTTTTGAATTTGATAGAAAGCCCCAAAGTTATGGCAGTTTCCCTTTGTGGATCAGGTGTAAGCCTGTTCCCTTGCTCCATTAGCCACATTCACATTGCTTTGTTAGGTTTCTGAATGTTTGGCAGTCTGCAAAGGGGGATGCTGGTTTGCTTCCTCGCTGTCCATATGGTGTGACCTGCGGTTCCTAAACCCCCAGGTGTGCATGTGTCACTGCTACTCTAGTAAGATGTCTTTGAAATTGTGAGAAGGGGAAAGGGATTCTTTGGGTTTTTTTTTTTCATCCTCCTAATGGAAGAAAACTGTTCGTACCTGAATAGGCTTGGTTTTATTTTTGTTTGGAATTAATACATGTCATCCAGGAGAGCTTATTGACATGATATGTGTTTCTCACCAGTTAATGTCATTTATAAGATCCTGGAAAATTAAACTCTTAAGCAAAATATAAAATTCTTGCATCATATGTGGTAGTGATCTGGCTGCTCCTAGTATGTGTGTGATCTGTTGTTACATAATTAGCATGTGCAAGCATTTGAACCTCCAGAGTCAGTTCTCTGAGGGTGCACACCTTGTTTACAATATACTCAGGGTGTCTTGAGTGGTGCCTCTGAGAAATAACTGCAGTGACAAACACATCTTTGCAGAACCCTTGAGTAATGTTAAGGTGTCTTGAGTCTGTTCTTGGACCTGCATGGCAAAGCCCCATCTCCATACACACAGCCTGCCTCCATACAGACTTCAAGAAATGAGTAATTCCCTTGGCCGCATGACAACATAGAAACAAGCATCACTCCAGAAGTGAACTTGTGTGCACTGCAGAGGAGCCTCGTGCTATACTCTAGCATGCATCTGAGGGCTGATCCTGTACCTGTGTTTCTCCTACACTGGCAAACAAAGGAGGATGAGAAGTGCATCAGTATGGCTGTTCAGCCTGCTCTTTCCCCAGCCTCCTAGCCAGTCACAGCACACACAGTAAGCCTTTCTTGGGCAGTGTCCATGCATTTGACAATATTTTCCTGCAGGCAATATCCCTATATGTAAATACCTTTTACACTTTATATGTAAATACCTTTACACTGTATGTAAGGGTCGAGCCCTGGCAGCTTGGAGAGGCAGAAGTGCTACCCACAGCCACTGTTGCATGTGGGCAAGACTGAAGATCCTTACCAGGGTGCAGCCATCCTTAAAATGCTGTGGCCTTGCTGTCTGTGCTGTCCTACCTCCTGTCTACTTTCCTGCTCAGAGCTGCCACTGTTTTGCAGACTGAGAGCTGTGTGACATACTGAGGTAAAAGAGCACATGAATCAACAGTTTTGGGGAACAAAGAATTACACAAGATGACGGTGTGATGTCCTGTATAAAAATCAAATATCTTGATTTTCACATGCTTGCCTGACTTCAGTGGCATGGGAGTTAAATAGCAGTCTCTTCTCCAAAGAAACCGTGGAACAAAACAGGGAAAGCTATTATTCTGGTTTTGCTACTTTGCACTTTTGTTCCCTGGGTTTGGTTTCATCTAGTGCATAAGGATATAGAGGAAGGTCGTGAAGAAAAAATCATAATGACATGATATGTCAGTTCACTTTATTTTTTGAAGAATGACTTTAAAGGCTTTTTTATCAATGTGTGTAGGATATTTTTCAAAGCTTGCAGGGAGCTCTTTTTTATTTCTGTACAGGGATCTTGTCTCAGGATTTGTCTCCAATGATTGTGCCATTTCCTGATTCTCCTGCTATCTTTTGTGCCATCACCAACCCTTGCAGGACCTGAAGTTAAACCTCGTCAAGCAGATTGCTTTTAAAGCTTACCTTAGGCAAGGGGAAAAGTGTCACCTGTTTTTCTTATCAGAAGTGAGACAGAATGTATTTCTATAGATGCTTTTACAGTGAAGTGATTGCAAATTTAAGTACATGTCATTGCAATTTTGACAATGAATTGCTAGCACATCAGTTTCAAAAATATATTTTAAGGTACCTTCAAAGGTATTCAAAGATATTTGGCCAAACCAGAACAAAAATACTGTGAGCTGCCTTATTTCTTTCTTGGAAGGTATCCAGCCTAGTCACCTCATGCAACTGCTGCTTCCCTTCTGTTTCCAAAGGTGGGAGAGAAGCCTTTCCTTCAGTTATTTATTATAAATCAGTATTGTAAACTTTTTAAATTTTATTTTACATTTACTATGGCTAAAGCAAAGCCTATTCTTAAGAGACAAACCGCTATGAACTCCACAGTTCTATCATTATCTTGCTGACTTGATGTTCTTGCCAGTTTGTTTAAAATTGCCAGATAAGATAGAGGATCCGATGCCAGCACATGAAGCCAGGCATTTCCCTAAATTGGTTTTGACAGAGGTTCCTGTGTGTGCAGCAGCAGCTGGCAGAGCCTTTCACAGAGCATGAGTGGGCCTGGTGAAAGAGCTGACTCCAAGAAACCCAGGGAGCTCCTTCCCACTGAGGGCTTGGCTGAACCTCTGTCAGAGAGCTACATAAGACATGCAAGATACACTGTGCTTGCTTGTGATGGACACTAACAAAGAGTTCTTAACTGTAATGGCTGCTGAATAATTTCACGTAGAGTGTCCAATTTTTCCTGCACATATGTACAGCGTTTCTGTTAAAAAGCTGGTAAATTTTGACTCTCTGATGCTGACATCTGAGGCTCAGAAAAAGAAAATTGAGAATACACTGGCAATACTCAAAGCTGAAGATTTCTAGAATCTGTCAAATCTCCACATTTACTGTGTTCAAAACAAAGTACTGCTCTCACAAACTTTCACTAAATATATGCTTTTAAAATAAAGCAAAGGAAAGCAGCCAGAAATAAAAAAAAAAAATCAGAGACATTTTCATTTCGGTTTTTGCCAGGACATTAAAACAAAACAAAACAAAACAGAAAAACCCCAACTGTCAGATCACTGACCATGTGGGCTTAACCTGAAACATACTTTTTAGAAAAAAGAATTTCAAAATCACATTAGGTACAAAGTTGAATTGACTATGCAGCCTTGTTAACTGTTCAAAATAAAGAAAACAGATGAACTAAAAATGTTGAAGTTTTTTTGTTGTGGTGGTGGCAGTTTTTATGTTTTGGGGTTTTTTGTTAGATGCATTGTAGGGCCAGACACAGCAGGAGTAAAGGGTGAAATCATGCATGTTCAGCCAGATGCATCACCAACCATGTCCTGAATGTTACAGGGAAGATGAAGGAGCTGCAGCCCTGCCTCACTTCCACAAATAATCTTCCCTTGGGTGCACCAACACAGTGCAATAGAAGGGAGGGGGTGGCTCACTGTGAATAATTGGTCAGGCAGAGAGGCTGGAAGGACTTGGATGGTGTGCTAAGCCTCCTCCCTGCTGAAGTAACTGCTCCATGTCTTGCTGTTGAATGTGGAAGGGCATCCTCTTGTTTCAGTGTGCACTGGATGGGGCTCCCTCCTGCCTCCCCCTGTGTCTGTATAACTGAAGCCACAGCTCAGCCCTGTGTCAGCAAGCAATCTGATATTTTGCCAGATTTGGCTTCTTTAACAGTCCCTCCATGTGGTACTGCACCTCTTGCTAATAAAAAGATTTTGCTGATCATTGTAGGCTGGTTGGACAAGATGACCTTCAGAAGCCCCTTCCAACCAATTAATGGTTATATGATTCTATGAAAAAAAAAAAAATTAAGTGTTCAGTCTCTGTATTCCTCACTGAGCTGTGTGGGAGAGACAATCCATGTGTGCCTCATGTGAAGTATATGTATATTCTGTGCAGTTGTTTGTTCAGTGCATGCCATTTTTACTTCCTGTGGCAAATAGACACTAGGTGTAGATTCTATCTTCACCTTGTTCCCAAGACTGGGAATAATGCAATTTTAAACACTGTGATTGTGTTTAGTTTGTGAAAAAGTAATTTACTGTAACTGTGACCTTATTAATGTAGTGTGATTTCAGCTGCCACTCACCATTTAATAATGAATGGTAAATAAAATCCTAATCTGTTTTACAGTTTTTGTGTTGCAAATGTTCAGGTACTCAGATAACTTAATTAGCACTAATTTCCTCAGTACACTGATTAGTTTCTCAAATTTGTCAATTTTTAGACATCTTTGCTGAAAGCAGTCAAACTGTAATTAAGCTGGTATTGCCACTGTGGCTTGAGGTCTGTCTTTTCAGTATTAACTGGTATCTTTACATTCATACTCTATGAATCCATATTTGACTTTTAGCAGAGAAGAGAAGGAATAGTGTATAAAACAATCATGGTTTTTCTCCCTTGTGGTTGACAGAGGAGAAAGGAATATTACAGAGGACATGAGAGGGAATGTCTTCATGTGTGCTCCCCTCTAGATCTGGTGTGTGAATGCTGTCCTGTGTGCAAAGAAACATTTGACTGAGGAATACAGTATCTAGCATTGTATCTCATAAATCCATCAGGATCCCTTAGTCAGTACTGGGGCAGCAGCTGATTCTGCCTAATTTTAAGTATGTAAATTATGACTTGCTCTTTTATGATCTGTGTTATCCTTTAGTGATCACTGTCTCTGTCCTTGTGATTATTCTGGTAACTTCTAAACTGAAAAATGAATACCTCAGACAGCTCCTCATAAAGAAATCCTCTGCTGCAACATGTTTCAGGCTTGCATTCCTCATGCCAGTGCTGGAGGTGTTAAGTGGAAGTCTTGGCTATTCTCTGGAGTTCTCTGGTTTCCAGTGCTCTCAAGGATCTGTTTTTCAGACCTTAACCATATTCTGCCACCTTCTCCCACATCCTGTTTGTCTAAGAGAGGTGGCTCCTGTGCCTCTGTGCTAGCAGCTAGTCTGTCTGTGGAAAGGTGATCAAACACTGTGCAGTCTTGCTTGATTCTAGTGCAAATATCTATTTCCATAGAGCATTACAAAGATAATACGCAGTCTCTATGCTGTAACATTTGTGATTTTTCCTTTGGCTCTTCCTGCCGGAGCAATTTCAGAATAATCCTTTTCTGTTTGCCTCTGTTTTGTAAAGAATTCCTGCTATGGACTGAGCAACATTGTCAGCCAGTGAGAAAGTTTATGCCACATATAGTCAGGATTTCTCTCGAATAAGTGCAAAGTTTTACAGATTCATTTCATTTCGCAATCCCTGCTAGTATGCATGGTCTTCAGCTGATGCTGATCTCTCAGTAGCTGGGACCTAACTCTGAATTCAGGTGACAAAATGGTACATTTTTGTTAACAGGCCCTACAACTTCCCACTTAAAATCTGTGCAGGACTTTTTATTGTTCTGATAGACTGAAAAGCAGGTCGTTCTTTTTTTTGCTTCTACAGTTTTGGAGTTATCTGGACATAAAACTTTAACACTACAGTCCTAAGTGTGTTGTTCTTGGATATAATAATGGTTTATATTTCAATGAAAATCTTTCTAATCCTATGTTGTTTTGAAGAATTGGTATCATATGGTCTTGATGAAATTAGTAGCTTTTTGAAGATCTGTTTACTTTTTCCTGTATTGTTTACATCTGTTGCATTGCAAACTGAATGCTGGTGGTGCTGCTACACTCTGGAGACTGTTCTGCACAAAGCTTCATAAAATCTGCAAACTTTTCTTTGATGTTATATATAAATATATTTTTCTTTAACCTAGGGCTCAACTGTGTAATCAAAACATTCTTAATAAAAAATGCATGCTGTCTAGTTTAAAAAAGAAACCCATTTGAAATCATGGCAGCTTATTTGAAGATGTGAGCAAAATGTAATACTTTGCAATATGTAAGACATGTTATTGGATAAGTGCAAAAGGCTTTCATTGAAATCTGTCAAATTCTACTTGAAATATTGCTGGTTTTGTGATTATGTATAGAATTGAAGAACTATTTTTATCTCTTGAGGTCAGATCAAGTTTTGCAACCATAGCACAGAGGGATGCAGTTCATTAAGTATCAGTATGGACCACATTTACAGTAGCTTGAATAACGGTGTTGGCTTCTTTTTTTGCCTTTTTTTTTTTTTAATCTGCAGTCTTCAATTGCTAGGGTACAGAAATTTTGCTTTCATTATTCCTGTTTTCAATTTACCTGACAGTTGTAGAGTGAATATTCATTTTTCATTTTGTTCAGTTAACTCAAAATTGAGAAGTTAGTTTGGGCTTATGAAAGTCCCCAAACCAAACAGATCACAAACAGAACAACTGGTTTTCTCTTACAGTCTATAAGTAAAAAACAAATGTATGAAGTCAACACTGCAAAGAAAAACACCCAAATGAAAATAGGAACACACCTGCACAGATGCTTTCAAAAAATTTCAATTTTAATTCTATTTTGGGGCCCATTAATCATTTCAGAAGTATGGCTGCTGTTGGGTGAATAGGAGCAGTAAAAGTTGATTAATAGGCCAATTTTCTTTGTTTACTAAGTCAAACATTTTATGGTAGTTTTTTCTGATATTTTCAACACAATTAGGTGTTTTTTCTTAACTAAGAACTATTTGAAATGCTGAGAGATACACATTTTAATTGAATTCTGATTTCTGTCTAAATAGAGCTTAATGCAAACCACAGTCAAAACAACTTTATTATGAATATATTCTCTGACATCTTAAAAATCATAAAATTCAGGCTGCACAATATACGTGTGATGATACAAAATAGCTTTAAATTTTATTAAACATAGCTCGTCTTGCTAGGGAGCAGAACTACTTGATCTTGTGCTAAGTTATATTTAATTGCAGACAGTGTGTTCTTGATGGTGGTGTCTTTAAATGTTCTTTTAAAACAAGCAATCTCAAAAAGTAAAAATGAAAACTCAGAATAAAATTAAGATATAAAGCTAGGTTTCCCACCAGTACCTTTAGAACTGAGCTGAAATCTCAGATCTGATTCCATCCATCTGCCTAGCTCCACGATAGATCAGAAAATATGTCATGAAGTCAGTCACTTGATCTCAGGTCCTGGCTGCAGGCCTTTGAAAAGTGTGTGTGTGTGTATGTACAGCCATCTGTATGTGCCTGTGTGTTGGTTTGCCTTGTGCTTAAGGGATTCATACACATTTACATTTAGATTCAGTCTGCCTTACCTTTTAAATGAGGCTGAAATGCAACTGGTAGGGAAAATAAGGTAATTTTTAAGAACTTTGGTGGTTTGAAAAATGGGGCATCTTGTTAAATTTTCCCTTATAATTGAGGGGGAAAGACACCTGTAGAGAACTGCTCGTCCCATTTGTTTTAGATGTCTGCCTTCAGGTGGGATGAATTACCTTCTGCATGTGTCTTCTTTTTGCACTCAGAGCAAGTCTAGGGCAAGTAGGTCACTGACACAGCAAGCTCACAAAAGTACCTAAAAATATTTCAGTTTTTTATTACTGTCTGAGAAATGTGGTTTGGATCTTCTTGATCTCTTCAAAATGCTGCATCTTTAGGATAAGATTAAAGATTTCTTTAGAGTGATGAGCAATGGCATTACAGTAGTTATGTCTGACTAGCAAGCCGTAACAGTCCATTACTCTGCAGAACGTGAGCTTCAAGAATAAATGTTCACTACCACTACTGCTGGGATAAAATAGGGAGGGTTGACACTACTGTTGGAGTAAGAGAAGATTTAGGATTAGATTCAGCTTCCTTTTTTTAATTTTTTTTCCCCAGGATCTCAGGCAGTTATTAAATAGACTTAGGCCAGCATATACTTGACAAGATCTTATGTTAGCAATTTTTTATGTGTACAGAGGTCAACTGAGATTAATATGGCTCACCTCTGCCAGCTGGTTTAGACCTGCAGCTGGAGAAGCAGCTCTTGGCAACACCTGGTTGAAGGTACATAATCACAAAAATTGAGCCAGGGGTTGCTGTGGAGTTGCAAGTACTGAAGGGAAAAGTGATTGACTGAATACTGCAAAGAACATAATCTTGTTGTGGTAACATCCATAGGAATAAACTTTGGGTGTGGACTGGTTGCATGAACATGGAAGTGCAAACATGTATTTACATTTTTTGAGCCCAGTACCTCTCTACCTTCTGAATCTTTCCAGCTGTGTTTGTCTCATTGCTCAACCAGCTCTTTTCCCTTTCCCTCTCTTCACTCATCCTGACCAAACCCACTCAGGCATAATGCTGACTGAAAGATCAATCCCTGCAGATCTCCTCCCTGGAGCAGCTGTAGTGCATGTAGTCATTGACTCCTACATGTGTTCCTGCACCTCAGACTGTGTACTGGGAGATACTTGGTACCTGTCTGCCACTCACGTGGTGTAAGATGCTGTTTTCCCTTGTTGATCAGAAGATACGAAAGCAAAGAAAAAATAAATAATCCCCCAAATATTTAGAAACTTTTGTTAGCATTTTCTTGCCTAAAATATCTAAATGCAGATCTAAAATGTCTAAATCTTACTGTATTAAGGCTTAAATGTTATTTAATATATTCCATTCAAATCAAATGTAATTCTTTGTACAGTATAAGTATTGCAGACTTAAGGTTTTGTACCTCACTGGTAGGCTGCCTCACAGAGTCCAAGTGTTTGGGCAATGCTCTCAGGCACATGCTGTGACTCTTGGGGATGGTCCTGTGCAGGGCTGGGAGCTGGACTCCTTGATCCTGATAGGACCCTTGCAACTCAGTTTATTTTGTGATTGTGTATGTGTTCTGCATTCTAAACTTTTCCCAGTGTTCAGGCATTCTGTAATGTTCTCCCCCTGGATTGACTGCTGAACAGTGAGAATGAGGCTCTTCCCAGCTCCCTGGGAGACATTAATGCAGTCTCTCTTCTCTCTGTTTTCGTGCTAGTCTTCAGAAAGCTTACAGAGCTGAAATACCTTTGAGGTTTTATCCTCAATTTAGCCAACAGGTTCAACAGTTATTAGGGAAACTCACAAGTGGGAATATAGGCATAGAGCAAATCCACACTGGTGATGTTATTGAGTGCTTATGGATTAAAAATAGATTTTGTGTATACCTAGAAGTCCATTTATGGAAACATTACAACATGAGATCAGGCCTCAGCGCTGCCTAAGCTCTCATCTCACAGGAGTGTGGAATAAACTAACAGGGACTTCAATGGGAATAGAGTACTGGGAGCTTTCAGAAATCCCCATCCAGTCATATTTTTATTTCGCAGCAAGCTGTGAGTATTTCAGATACTAGAATTTAAACACATAAAGGAACAAAGCCAGGTCATAGAAGGTAGGGAATTTCTCTGGTTTTTCAAGAAGAGAAAATTAATGTCTCTTTAAAATGGTAATAGTCAAAAGAAATTAATGAAAACAAGGGTCTGGAGAGATTCTGCACCATTAAGAATGAACATAAGGTTGTATATCTAAACTTGCCAGTAAAGGTAGTTAATGTATAATTCCTATCTAAAAGTAGAACATATGCATAATATTATAAATTACAGTTTGCATGGGAGAAGTAGTAGAGAGGAAAATCGCATTTTGGATATTAGGCTGAGATTTATATTGTATTAGGAACACCATGAGTCTATAAGGTTTGTTTAACATTGTGCAATGGCCCTGAAACCAAAATAAATGCAGCTAGAAACTGAGTATTTTCTGACCATCCAAGTACTCTTTCTGGTTCACACACACTGAATTTACAACACAACTAAAACTTCATAACTCATCATGCCCCATTTCTTTCTCTCCAAGGAAAGATCCAGCCAGTTCTTACCCAGCCCCGTACATTGTTTTATTTCAACTACTCATGGCAAAAAAACTATTTGCAAATTGGATGTTTGTCTCCACAAATAATTTGTAGTTTAAATGGTATAACTATTAACTAGTTGTCTTCTCAAAATTAAGCTTGAAAAGCTGATCTGCATAAACATTCAGTGGGGACTTTGAGTGTTGCTTCTTTTGTCTTACAGCTGTGAGACATCTTTTAATTGGTTAAATGAACTGCACCAAAAAACCCAAAGTGTATATATGTATATATATATATACACTATATATAGTATATATAGCAGAAGTGAGAGGATGTCTAAATGGCACTCAATTTAAAAGAAAAACAGTAATTCTGTGGAGGTCTTGTAAGGATTTATTTACTCAATAAATTCACTTGCAAAAGTTCATGTGGTGGAAGGCTTGATTCAGAATATTTCTAAAGGGTATTTGATTGCATATAGTGTGAGACAAATGGTTTAATATATTTTGAGCAATGCTAAGACATCTTTGGAGTTGACCATATGCCCTGGAAGATAATGACATTTCTATCTTTGTTTCCAAAGTTCAGTGCTGGACCCTGAATGAAATTGAATAGAAACTGTCATTAAAGTAACCACATGTTTATAGGGCTAGGAATGTAAATAGAATGAAAAAATAAAAAATCAAAAAAAGCAATGAACCAGAAGATGTTTTCCTTTCTTATCTAATATTACAGAATTGCTTATGCCTGTTGTTGTTTTAAGTTGCCCTTTGAGGAACTTGGCACAAGCACTATCTGTAGGGAGTTATCAGACTGAATGACTGATTTGACCTGTTTCATCAGAGTTCCTTCTTGGCTCCTATTATTGTGTGTAGATTAAACAGAAAAGTAAAGGCAGATGTGTGTTAATATGTTGGAGATAACGGTTTGGACAAGCTGTGGCTGGTTTTTCTCTTCTCTGGTTATTGTCTGTTGACACACTGAAAAAATTCACTTGGAAGTGATCAGAACCAAAGGATCTCAACATCAGTCCTCTCTTGGACTGAATAGCTGTCCACTAGGGGAAAGGCTGATTCAGAATGAAGGAACTGAAGAGAATAATAGCATCTCATATCTAAATTTTAGTCTGCAAATTGAAAGCTTTCAACATGCATTAAAAATAAAGCTGAGGTACTCCCTTCTCTTCCTGCATCTCTCCAGCTTTTCACTTGACATCATCATGAGGTTCACAATTGTTAGGTGGCTTTTTCCTCCTCCTTTGTGGCTTGATCTTAAAAATGCTGAGAGTTGTGGCTCAGCTAAAGCAACAAATTTAAATATGGTTAGTCCTAGGAGTAGATTATTCAGTGTCCTTCATGTTTTGCAAGCATGTGGTCTCTCTACCCTAAGCAATAGTCCATTTTCAGAGAGTTGTTTTGCCTCGTGGCTAGAGTTTCCTCATCTCGATTGCCCTCTCCCATTCTTCGACTGAACTATTTCTGTCCTGCCTTTTCCTGTGCAGCTCATTCCACTTTGTATCCTTTGGCTGGGGTAAGTACCACCTCATGCTACCCACAGGTTAGCATGCCTTTTTATTACACTGTATTAAACTAATTTTTCTGGGATATGAGATTTTGCCCATTAACAAAGCTGCATATGTCTTCCTGCCAAGCAATGTGCCTAAGGTAATTTCCTGCTCTTCACACTTTCTATGAAATCCTTTGCTAAAATTCATATACTTCATTTGTGCCAGTACTTCACCTTTGTCCTTTCTTTTTCTTGCTGACACTGCAGTTGGAAGGTTGGCTCAGTCCAAGTCTCTGTATACAGATCAAGTGAACTCCATCTTAAAAAAAGTATATTCTTTGCTATGCTGGTACTACTTGGGGGATGTAACAAAGCTTTTTAGCTGCCTTCCTAGTATTCTGGCCATGACTTCTATATGTTTCATCTGTTTGCTCCCAGATGAACTCTTCCCTCCATGTTGGGTGTTCCTCTTTCTTTGAAATTAACACCGTGGTGTATTTATAGAAAATGATCATGTTGTATACTGATAAACTGACCCTTGCTAATAGAAAGATGTCTTAATAGTTTTGTTTCCTAGTCCCTTCTGGAATGCAGAACTAGCACACTGTTCTCCAGTTTTAGCACATGAGGGATATACTGCTGTTCAAGCAGTGGACAGAGTATTAACAGTGGCTGAAGACTTACAGAGATGACAGATGAATTAGGTTTTGGGTGCTAAGCTATTCAAATGCTTTCCTGAATGACAGTAAGTAGTTTTATGACCAGTGAACCAATAAAGATTTGTTTCTTTAGGATTTTCAGCCTTTATGATAGGAGGTTAAGTGGATTCCCTGATCCTTGGTAAGGGTCCTCTGACTGTGCAGCCTTTTCCTGAGCCAGTGTCATTAGCAAGAGTCTCTTTTTTAGCTGCCATCCTGTTTTCTCTTAACTTACAGAAGTACTGCACCTTGCAGCCTCTTTTCCTACTTCACATTAGTTCCAATTGGATTGAAGATTAAAAATCCAGTAGTGGATATTGACAAGGAGGCATGGTGACTTGGTGTGCTTCCATGGGTAACCAGCTCTAAAATTCTGTGTATAAATGAGTGCCTTGTACAGGATCCCTTTGGTATTGAGTGCTATTGTGCATGCTTCAATTAAAGTGTAATTATTAAATTAATGCTCACCAAGTGCACGTGTCACATACGTAAAAATAGTAAGGTAGTTTGACAAAAAATATATATGTCCAAAGAGTTTTTGTGGAAACAGTTTGAAGGCTGCTCTCCTACCAGAGCTCTGTCTGTTTATCACAGTTCTTTGTGGAAAGTGAAGATAATGTTGATACTCTTGAAGTACCAGGCACACACAACCCATTGAGGTAGTTAAGTGTTAGAGCTCTAAAGCTTTGCACCTCTGGGATTTTCTGTTGACTTAAGTGGAAGAAAGTGAGCAAGAGCTTTTGATGCTCATGATGCTCATGATGCTGTTTTTTAATTCTCCATCAGCGTGAATCTCAACTTTCAACACTCACTTTTTGAACCTCTTGTTTCCAAGAGACTTATTTTTTGGCCCTGAATCAAGATAACACTCAAGCACATACTTCCATCCCCTTGACTTCAGTAGCATTAAGCTTCTTTGTGTCCACGTGTGTACATCATAAAGAAAGGGCTGATTGCAGAAGTTACAAGAACTAAAGTGGCCTAAAGGTGAAAATCTCATTCTGAGATGCACTGTCAAATCCTCATACTTAGGAGATCACAGTGCTGCTATGTGCCAGCAGCTGGAACTAGAGGGGCTCTCAGCAAAAGCTATGTTACTGCAGGTTGAAATGTGATCAATACTTGCATTTTTTTTCAGAATTACCTAATATGTTTGACACTATTAGTTTGTGGGTTTTGTTGGTTTTGGTTTTTTTTTTGTTTGTTTGTTTTTTTGTTTTCTTTTGTTTTGTTTTGTGTTTGTTTTGTTTTGTTTTGTTTTGTTTGTTTTTTTGTTTTTTTTGGTTTTTTTTACCTCTTAGAGGGATAATGTGTTTTAAGAATGAATGAGGTTAACATAGGCTGTATAATAAAAGAAACTTGTATATTTTTTTAGGATGGAAAGACTGAGGAATCTTTCTCCTACACTGAAATCTCTTTCCACGCCATCTGTGTATGACTGTTACTTCCATTGTGGTTGCTGATCACCATGTGGATGTTGAATTGAAAGACTGGTCTCACCATCTCTCTCATTTCTAAACAAAGGCTATGTGTTTTTGAGTCTTGGAGACATTTTTCTTGTTTCACACCACTGTAGCTGGAATGATTTCAGCAGAAGTAGGGTACTACAAAGGAGAGGCCTGATGCATTACAGCTGTAATGCTGACAGTGGCCTTTCAAATAATGCCATTGTGGTAGGCTCATAGGATTGTTATAAATGCAGGGGGTTTATCCCAGGGTAGTTATTCTACAAGAAGAGTTCTTACAGAACTGGTAAGCAAGTTATAGACCAGAAAAAATCACTAGATTGATTCTGGCATTCTTCATTAAACAGAGTGCAGTATTTCACCAAAAGGTTACTTCATTGCAATGACATATTTCTGAATAGGATTGGAGGAAATTTTTGTTTCATTACTTAAAAATCCTTTTTAAATACATTTAAACTTGCTAGAATCCATTGTTAAGTTATTCCAGTGGTTTGGAGTTAATCTCGTTTTCAGTCTGAATTTTTTTAGTCTTGTCTGAACTGTAGCAGCTTGCTCTGCCTCAAATATAAATATTTGTGATAATGGTAATGAGAATAGAAGATGTGTACTGGCTAAGAAAATTTTCAGTCTGTGAATTTGCTCTAGTGTGAGAGACTATTCCCAGCATTTTAAAGCAATAAAACAACTTGTTCTTTATGTCAGTTTTGTACAGTTTTGTCACTTAAGAGACTGACTGGAATTCAGATTTTACAAGATAACTTTACGCTTTATTACTAAACTTTAAAATGAGATGTGACATGAAGTCAAATAGCCCTCCTATACTTATGTGAGGTATGTGTCAGGACGATTTCCAGACTCAGAGCAGCTTATGATCTACTAGTGAAAATCATGGTCGTAACACAGCTGCTTTGCCAAAAATACATACCTTGCTTTATATCCTGGATCCTCCATGAAGGTTGTTGTTCTGAGAAGAATTTTTTTCCCCCACGATGTTGGGTCTGTTCCTTTCCATATGGGAGAACTCTGGAATTCACTATTTTCCAGCTGATAAAAGGGGTCTTCTGTCTCCTGTCTTCTACCTGTTAGGGCATGTTGTGCTCCCTCTGACGTCTGCTGCCCTCTGCCCTCCTTACTGCTGAAGAAGTCTCACATAAAACTTTAAAAGTGTGGACCCTTATGATTCATGCTTATCAGTCCCCAGAAACCTGGATTGCTGTGAGACAGTAACATATATAAAGTTATTTAAGCCATGGGGTCTGGAGAACATGGTTTCATGTGTAAAACCTCTTCCTGAGGTCATGAACAGAGATGTTTAAAGATTTGTTTGGGAAATACCTGAACACATAGCCACTGTCTCCAGTGTGGTGATTCTTCAGATTCGGTGTAGTTTCATGATACTTGGTTAGTTCCACACATAACTAATCTGAGCTGCTTAACAGGAGCAAGGGATTGTGGTTTAGGATGTCGTTATGAAAAACGGACATTGTGAAGTTAACTGGAAATTATCTTAATTGTTGTTGTAATGAAGCTTTCAAAGACTTAGATAATATTCCAGAAAGTTTGAGAGTCTTGCAGGGTCAGGAAAGAGTAAATATGAAGTAGTTCTCCAGAAAAAAAAAAAAATTAAAGAAAAGATTGTGGAAGTGGCAGGATTTCAGGATTTCTGGTTGGAGTATATTTCTAGCATTACCTAACATGCCAATAAGACAGTGAAACTTCAGCAGAGATCTCTCTGTATACAATGTTAAGTATTGTGATGTTAAATATTTTGCTAGAAAATGTTAACATGTGTTGTCAGATGGTGATTATAGGAGAAATGATGATGAAATGCTTTGCCAGAGAGGATGAAAATAGAAAGTGATATCATCTTGTTTACAGGGAGATGCAGTAGAGCACAGACTTGCAGTAGGTTCAGTCACACACTTGCACAGATCTTCCCTGAGGCCGCTTCACAGATATATTTTTTTCCTCACTGAAGAATGTCCCAGTGAAATGGGGAGAGTTGGTGACACCTTTCAATTAATCTCACTCAATGATTTAAGCAGTGTATGCATGAAGCTGTTCATCTGGGTTCTGTCTGCAGGCAGTGAACAGTGACAGGCTCATCCTGAGAAGTCTTTACCACACCTCAAACTGATGTTAAGGCAAGGTGATACTAATCCCCTCTTCTTGTCTCTTTTTTTTCACCCCCCTAACCTTCTGACTGTCTTGTGGGATTGGTTTTGCACGACAGAAGCCGGCATCCCACTGTTAGCATTTCAAAACATGCTAGCTGTCTCTGAATTTCCATTCAATTTAAAACTTTGGTTTGGGCATTTCTTTGATCTATGACCTGTCTTCTTCCTTCTTTTCCTTATTTTATTTACCCTAGTCCCCAGGGAAAATATATTAATTTACATTATTTTTTCAAATTCCTTTCTTTCTCTTTGTAAATGAATAGGCTAGACCATGTGTTGCTCTGAAGAGCTTGTAACACGTGAAGGATGTTGCACAACTGGGACTAAAAATGGCTGGAAAAGCTGAAAGCTGTGATAAACTGCCAATTGCTGTGTTTGTGTCTTGTTGCTAGAGAGAAGTTAATACATTAAATATCTGGTAAAAAAATTTTGAAAAGACATAGAGGAGAGGATAAATGAAAAATCAGTGGGAATGTGGAATGTAGAATGTTTACTGAGAGTCTGTCCCTCATGATTTTAACATCTTAGGTGAAATTTTACTTTCCTTGTAATTTAGCAGAAGTAACTGTGGTGACTTAACTCTTGCACAGCACAGGCTGGAGAAAATCATGCAGCAAAAGTGGGTTAATGTCAGTAGTAGCAGAGGTTGCAGAGTGGAATGAAGAGACTCCACTAGGTGTGATCATGAGTGACCTCACTGCCTGTGTTTCTCTTTCCTTCACATCCTGAGGAGAGCTACACTACAACCACAATGGATGCAAGATAGTTGCACAAAAGTAATTCTTAATGGGTTTTTTCCCCCTCCAAGGAGAGTTTACTGACCTTTCATTCAGAGGTCTTTCATTCAGTAGACTTGCTGGTCTGCTACTACTGTAGTACATATGTATTTCTTTCTAAGTATACCAACGATAATAGCAAGTAGCAACATTCAGCAAAAGGTCTTGAAGGTCAGGAAGCAATGAGCTTCCTGAGGGGAGGGAAGAACAGTCTGTGCCATAGCTGGGCTTGGTGAGAGAAAAGCAGGAGCAGGAGGAGAGGAGAGCTCCTTTCCAGGCATTTGCACCAGAGACGGGTGTTAGACCTGACTGTCAGCATCTTGAGGTGCCAGCTGCAGTCAGTGTCAGGGCTGGGTAGAGCTCTGCTGGGCAGAGGATGTGCTTCTGCACCCCATTGCTACACTGTGATGCTTGTCTGCTAGGAAATTCACTGAATTTAAAATATTCAAAGTTCATTAAATGGCTGTGGTGGCAACATTTTCCTCTCAGTAACAGCTGTGCCTTTTGACATCATTCAGTAACACTGCAGTCATTCAATTCTTTACTTCCTTTTGCATAAAGCAGACATTGCTGTGCCTTGGGGATGAGTGTGGACATTTCTCTTTCTTACCCCTATTGATTTCCTGTTATAACTTGTAGCATAATAGTGGTAATAGCTTGAACGCACTGCTTTTCTCAGCAATAAATGATGTGATAAACTACTGGTCCTTTTGTCTCTTAATTTGCTCTGGCAGCCACATTAAGGCTTTTTACATAGCACAGTGATAGTTTTATTACTTTATTCAATTAGAACAGCAGACAACCTGAATGAAGTATGGAGATACAAATGTAGTTCACATCAGGTACCCAGAAAATCTCGTGTCCAGAACTGGATATTTATTGTTATACACAAAATGTCATGTTTAGGTCTGTGCTTGCACATTCCAGCTCTTTTGACTATGGAGGAAACCCAAATGTTGAATTAGATGGGGTAGGAAGCTTCAGGTGGCTTATCCCACCTAGTAAGCTCTTTGACTGTAGGGACTGCATTTGCAAATACCCAGTGTAACATTGGACTACCTTGATTATGTTTTGCCATCCATGTATGTATACAGCTCTGGATAGCTAGGGAAGCTTTCCCAAGGAACTGGGCAAATGCCCTGGTAGTTACTTCACCTTAAGCTTTATGATGCTGCACCTGTACTCTTGTAAATATCCAGATTTAGATTGTTAAAAAGATAATGCAGTGGTTTCCATGAATTGCCATTGCAGCAGACCATGGCATAGTCATGTCTGTGTTCTACAGTCTCTTGAGACAAGATCAATCTGGAAGATACTGCTTATGTAGTATCTCATCTCCACAGGTTTCTGGTATGTATCCATGTAAACTTAGTATTGTGACTTTGAAGCAGGAGCTGTGTGACAATTGAGAAGTGGCTGTGTCATCTACATCTCACCCTCAAAGCTGTACAGCTTTAATACGGTATTTTAATACACTGATTTTTTTTTTAATGTCAGGTTGCTGTACTAGAAGCTGTAACAGCTACTTCTTTGTACAAGTTCCCAAAGTAAATGATTTTTTAATAAATACTTTTCTTTGGGGTTTGTTAAATGAGATTAACTGATGCTATGTAGAATATGATATGGAGGATCTTTGCACACGCATTATCAGGGCTCATTGTGTGAGTGACCTTTAAACTAGAGTTAAAGGGAGAAAGGATTAAAACCCGGGTCACAAGATAAGCCTGAGGACATCACAGTGATGTTTGGGAGATGGTGTGCTAGCAAGGTCCTTCTGTCTGCCATCTCAGTAGAAGCTGGGGATAGAGATCCAATCAGCAGCAAAGATGGTAGGGTTGATGATGTGCCTGAGAATGGTCACACTGAAATTAGGACTTTGCTCCCCAAAAGTGCAGTGGGATCAGTAGCCCATGAAGAGCATTTACACCAGTGCACACACCATGGGCAACAAGCAGGAGGAAATTGAAACCATGGCTTAGCATGAAAACTATGACATTGTCATCACAGAAATGCAGGATGACTCGCACAACTGGCGTGCTTCAATGGACAGCTACAAGTTCTTGAGAAGGGACAGGCAGAGAGTGAGAGGTGGTGGGGTAGCCCTGTACATTGGGGAGTGTCCCAATTGTCTGGAGCTTAACGATGGTGACCAGAGGGCTGAGCTTTTATGGGTAAGAACAAGGGGGAAGGGCATCATGTCCTTGGGAGTGAGTAATAAAGGGCAAAGGAGTCTAGGAAGGCTGGAGGTGCTTTGAGAAGGAAATCTTTAAGATGCAGGAATAGGCTGTCCCCATATGTAAAAAAATGAGCTAATGGGGAACAGAGATTACTGGATAGCTGAACGGAGAGATCTGGGTGGAACTTGGGAAGGAGAGTTTGTGACCTTTGGTGAGAAGAGGAAGACAACTCAAAAGGACTACAAATGAGTACCATGAGATTATGCAGGGAGAAAGTGAAAGGAGACAACACCCAACTAGAACTTAGACAGGCTAGTGCCATAAAAGACAACAAAAATATGTTTTCAAATACATTAGCAGCAGAAGAAACGGTCGAGGACAATCTCTGTCATTTACTGGATACAGGAGGAAATACAAACTCTCCAGGGAAGTGGTGGAGTCACCACCCCAGGAGGTGTTTGAAAGACATGGTGTTTAGGGACATGGTTTATAGTGGCAAACTTGGGAGTGCTGGATTAAGGGTTGAACTTGATGACCTTAAAGCTTTTTTTCAAATCTAAATGATTCTGTAAATCTATTTCATGTTTGAGACATATAAACATTAGCTAATTAGTTGTCAACAAACTGTTTGCAAGATGGCGACGGCAGAACAAGAACTGAGGTCACATGCCATCCCCAGGGCCATAAAGACATTCAGTACCTAATACAAAGTAGTTTCTGGCTTTCTTCATGTAGACTCTTGCACGCAGAGATGCTATTTTCAGTTGTGCAAAGACTGCAATAACACAAGGTTGAGCCAAGGAATATAAAATCAGAGGAAAGCTGGAGACATTTTCTCTGCTACACTCTCCCAACTTGCAGCAATCAATAGCACTGTGGCGGCTTGCTGAGCCATAGTTTGCATCCAAACCATCATATTTTACAGCTTATGATGAATCCATCCTCTACAAATGTCTAATATTTTTTAAACTCATGTAAGCCTTTTCCACTTCCTGTTACAGTGAGCTCTACAAGGTAATTATATGCTGTATGGCAGCTGTTTGATTTTGCTATCTGTAAATGTTCTGCTTGTATTCCACAATATCCATTTTCCTCACTGTGATGCGACTTTCATCCTGTCCCTGTGCAGAGGGTAAGAGGTTTTGGAAAGTGTGGCTCAGAGTACCTGCCTGAGCATGGGCATGTGGTGACCATCCTTTTGCCTCTTCTTCTGTGCCAAATTGTGCGTGACCGGAGTGATTGGCCTCTTTACATGACATTCCTTGGCTGCAGGAAAGCAAAGGAATATCCTTTTCATTTTAAGTTCAACCCAACAATTTCTTGGCTTGCCTTCTTTTGGCAGAAAAAGGTGTCAGTGGCACTTTTGCTGACTTCCTGGAAAGAGACTAAAGTGAAGTTATATTCAGTGAATTGTCTGACCTTCCCCACACCCTCTGCGTTGCTAACATGCTGTCAGCCTAGGAACTGAACAGCATTTAATTCTTAAAAACCACCAACCAGTTATTTCAGTTAGTTTTAGTTAGACCTCCTAAAGACACTTACTTCTGCTAGTTAAAAAAGAGAAACTTAAAGTCATATGTATTTTTTAATACACAACAATTGTATTTTAAATGGCGGATAGCAATAGTATATAAGGTGAGAATACCCATTGAGATCTGAGTGGTTTCTATTGTTTCTTTTTAATACCAAGTTGAGAGGGAGAGCTGTTTTTTTGGTATTGTGTTTGGATGCTGGACTGGTTTCTTAGCTTTCACAAGAGAAAGGAGCAAGGGAGGAGGCTGCATTCTCTCTTAAGCCCACTGTGACTGTGGTGCTTCTTGCAGAGCTGGTGCAGATCTTTGTGCAGTAATGGGTCCCTCCAGCAGGAGAGGGACACTACAAGTGCAGCAGCATCAACTTTGCAGTACAACATCTTCCCAGGTCTGCCAGCATTGTTCAGAAATTATCAAAAGCCCTAAATGGAAATTTTCAAGGTCTTTCCATGTTGCTCACTGTTTAGGTGGAATTCTCTTTTGTCTGAGGATGACACTTTTTCTGATATTGGAGACCTACCTGTGTCTCTTCCCAGAGCAGCCATGTACAATAGCATTTTATGCAGCTCAGCTCATGTTCTTCAGGATAGAAGATTTCCCTTTCTCTCCTCCATACAGAAATAGGAGGGGAGGTGGCAGGTGCTTCATCTCTTTCCTGTGCTGGGCAGCTAGCCAGCAGTTTGTGGAGAATGTGTCACCTTTTGCAAAGATCTAACAGTGGAGGGAAAAATGTCATCCAGAGACCTTTCAAGTGCTTTTGGACCACCACTGGACTAACAGACAAGGATCTCAAATAAATTCTATAGGAATAAAATGCTTGCTGAAAGCTCATGAAACATTTAACAGAAAATAAGAAAAAAAACCCCGTTATATTGGGAACATGCTCTCAAAAGCTGCATACCTGTAGTATTTTATATATGATAGGTCAAAATGCTAGCAGAAAGTTTAACACCTTCTAATAAATCCTGTGGCTTTTGAGAGTAATTCCTCTTGAACTCTTAACATTTCTGTCGGTCCTGGATGTAGAATACCTGTTCCATAGGACTGCTCTGCTACAGCCTGGCTTGCTTTGTTGTGGTTTTTTTAATGGTGCATTGAGTATCCATGGTGCTATCTCCTGGCACCTTCCCCAGTAACTTTTCCCCACCTTAGAGACTAAATCCTGCTTTAAGTCAATGATTCTCAATGAGATAATTGATGATATTGTGGGATAGAGCTTGGCCTCAGGAGATCCTGCTTTTTCAAGTTCAGCCGGGCAGAGCAGCTCAGATGTTGGTGAGGAATGGCTCCACACCCACCAGAAATACCCTCAAAGTCCCAGGAATGTTGTCTGTGTTTGTGCAACTCCTTGTGCTCACGACACACCACACGGGGCCACCCTCACCGAAGCCAAGAAGATAAACAAAACAGCTATCTCCTGCTTTGCCTTGGGAAGCCAAGATGCTTCAGCAGCTTCTGTTTCCTCACTGAGGGCTTGGGAATTAATTAAGGATCCTTGAGTTCAGACCTCCTGCCTCATGAGGGTAACATTGCAGCGATGGTGATGCTGGAGATCATGGGAGCAGTGAGGGGTCTGTATCAGGTATCTGGAATATCTGGAACTGCCAGGTATTGGTCATCTGTGGTGGCAGCATGGAGAGTCAGGCTGAGTTAGGATTGTCAAAGATCCCCAGTTTTGGGGTTGTGACTCTCTCTGCACTGGGAACTGGAGTCAATCAATGAACCACTTGTCCTCCTTCTGACCCCCAAAATGGAGCTGGGAAGATCATTGTGTGGAGAGTGGTGGGTGTCTGGGCACTGTTCCTCTCCTCTCCAGCATCTGAGGAATAACAAAGTTGTGTTGTACCCATGTGCTGTGAAGTAAACCCTCTTGTTTCACTTTTTTGGTATGAAGCATTGAAATAGGTTGTTTATACAGGTATGGTGCTGAATAATCTCTGGTTTCTGCTAGTGGAAATAAAGCAGGCCAGCATTGTTTTAGCTTTTGTGACCCACCGATGACTAATTCTTGCTGCTGTTTCTCTCCTTGCAGTACAGAAAGGCGTTGGGATTTTTCTAGTGCCAAACCATGCAACTCAGGCAGACTTTACATCTGTCACAACAGCAGTCTTTTTCTGATGCCCAAACACTGTTTGACATGACCAAACTTAAGTTATATATTGAAGTTTTAATGAAGTGGCCTCTTTGAAGAAAACTGTTAAGAATGTTTCCAGCTATTGAATCTCTGCAGATCATGGCCAGGCAATCCTGGAGTCTGCCAGCCCTTCATTTCCAGCACAAAGTTTAGAGGAACCTGTTGCAGAGCTGTTCAAGGACAAGCGCCTAGGAGGCGGTCCTCTACAACGAATTGAAGCATTCAAAGCTCCACCAGTGATGCTATTTTATCTCTTTTGTACAGTAATACATCAGAGTTAAGAAAAGACTGCATAACTGAGTGTCAGGTGAAGCTTTTTTGCCTTCATTTCTTCTGGATACAAATTAAGCAGTGTAAATTTATCTTCTCAAAGTGATAAAAGACCTGCGATATTTTAAATTCACAGCTTGAAGAATTTTACCAGAAAGCAAATACTTCAGCAACATGATCTCTGAAAGAGGAATTCTTCACATTGACTTTCCTCTTTTTGTTCTTTTTTGCAGGTAGTTACAGTGATCATTTACAGGTTTGAATCTGCTTCTACACGAGCAAGAAGCATTATTATACGCCTCTCTCTGCTTCTTTTTCTAGTCAATTTAAGTACTTTTTCTTCAGTCAGTTAAAGTATATGATATTTTCTGTAGTCAGCTGTGCCCTCCAAGCCTCAACTCAATCCTTTCCTTGCATGGCTGTGAGGACAATAGGGAAACACGGCAGAGCAGGGCTGTGCTGTTGGGTGTAGTACAGTTGAGGTCCACAGCATGAGGTCTACAGACTTGGCGTACACTTGGCAGGAGCTAATCCTGCTCCCCACGTGTTTGCAGTGCAGAGCTGTGGCCTCTGACCCTCGCCAGGATTTGCTTGTTTGAGTGCAGCTTGATCTCTGCACTGGCTCTCCCTGCTCAGGGGCTAAGGATGGAGGCGGTAAGGTTGCACTGCAGTTAGCCTCGCTTCCTACAACACACCTTCCCTGGCAGCAGTTCTGCTCCATGAGCAAAGCCTTCCCATTCTGCCAGCTGTCAAGTGGCAACTTCTTGTTAGCATCTCTTTTGCAACACAGAAGCTCCAGAGTCAGTCAGATCCTGGATCTATATGTTTTAGTAAACCAAACAAGCCAAAAGGAATAATGTTCTTCCTGGATAATCATTATTGTCCCAGCTTCCATAGGAACAAAACACCAGATTTACTGAATAATCTTCAAAAGCAGCATTACTAAAGTGTTAAAAAGTCAGAACTACCTCATACATGTGAAATGTATTCTTTCACTATTTTTTCTGAAAGTTTTATCATTTATAATAAAGTAATTCATTAAATGAAGGAACATTTTAATTATTAACTTGATGTGTTTATTTCTAATAACTGTGTGCAAGGCTTCAGAACTACAGTGTTCATCCTCTCTGTGCTTTTATTCACAAGATTAAATTAGGAAGCACTCTGTCTCTGAAGCTTTTTGTTTTGGTTCTTATTTCTTCAACTCTTGACTGGTTTCAGCTTGGAATGAATTATTCAGTGAACCAAAAATACTTAAATAAACTGTCAAGAAAGATATATTATCTGTATTTGCAGAAGAGACTAGTGCTGTCAGAATCTGTCTCAGCACTTTGTATTCTAGGTGCTTAACCATTGTCTTCCATTTAACTTGTTAGTAATAAACCACTTTAGGTATTTGACTTGCTTTGAAACTTTAACAACAAGCACATATCATTTCAATTATCCAGTGTAAGTAAAACAGTATTAATATTATATGTTTTAATAGTTTTAATATGTTTTAATAATTGTTTTCATTTTGAGCTTAAATAGGCTTATTAGAGACAGATGAATTCAAATGCAATAGCATAATTTAAAAATACAGTGTTTATGCTCTTTGGTTCTTTCTTAATCAACCCTTACTCACCTGTAGTTGGACAAGAGGCACCCTGGAGAGCCAAGTTCCATCTAGTCCTTAGGTTACAGACAGCAGAAGCTCGTGCAGAGGCTTGAGAACCCTAAGCACCTGTTCATGGAATCACAGAATCCCTTAGATTGGAAAAGATCTCTAATATCATCAAGTCCAACTATTTACGCAGCATACCGAGTCTACCACTAAAGCTTGTCCCTGAGTGCCACATGTAGAAGTCTTTCAAATACCTCCTTGGGTAGTGACTCCACTGCTTTCCTGGCCATCCTGTTCCAGTGCTTG
>VWYP01003366.1:3070-18450 GCA_013400435.1 Pycnonotus jocosus
AGGAAAAAGAGTCCACGTCTTCCTTCTGCTCTCTGTTAGTACAATCATCTTGCTAAAGTTTCATCAAGTCTGGATCAAACTTACTCCTGTGGCTTTATGGCTCAGCTAAGACAGACAACATGGGAATTTCACTTTGAGCTGAGATTTTAGCATTTATATTTTATTTTTATGGCAGGGAAATTCTTGTGCTGTGGGTTCAGACAAACCATTTGGGGTCTATTGCCTTGCTGAGCAGTGAGATTCTGACTCCCCCAGTTATCTCATATTATTGTGGGCAAATGGGTGGATTAATACCCAGTGATATGGGAAATAATTCACTGAGCATTAAAAGACTCAATTATTACTGGAATTCTAAGTAATTTCTTCACCAGCTTTGCAAGTAAAAGAGCATGTGAAGCTTCACTAACAAACATGAGCTGTGGTTATGTTAGGCTGCTTAAAATCTTCAATGCCATCCTTTGACACATACTTAGACCAGAATCAATGTGCTATTAATTAATAAGGACTTGCCAAAAAAAAAATGTCCCCGAGTTTTAGCAGCAAACAACTTTCTGTCACATTTTATTAGTTGGTATCATTTTTACTAATACCTGTCTTATAGCTTCATGACTTTGGGTTCATATTATTTTCATGCTTCAATTAGAAAGAAGTTGATAGCCAGACTATCCAGGAAGGTAATGGAAAAGTCTTGTAGCAGGGCTTAGTGGTGGAATTTATAGTTAAATGAAACTTTGAAATGTACTATAAAACTTCTCCTTCCTTTACATACTTTTACTTGAGGTCTCATAAGCAGTAATATGTAGAAATGCAAAACTTAATCAGCTAAAAAATATAGCAAATCCCACATATCACTTTATGCAATGCCAGGAGAGCAGAAATATATTTTCCTAACCAGAGGAAATTAACTAGGCAACAGTCCTATATCTATAATTTAAAGCAGTAAAATATGTATGGCAGAAGCTAAAGCCACCTTAAAAGAATTCAGGGTAGCAGTATATCACAAATTAATGAAATGGAGACATTTTTAGAGCATGCAGCACTGATGATATTAAAGGGGGGAGAATATTTCACCACATAGATCAGACTGATAAATACTTTTAAAATCAAGCTTTTTTTTTCCCTGTTTAAAAGTGTAACAGCTTGAATATTAGGAGGAAGCACGTACAAACCATTAACATTTCTGATCAAATCTCAATGGAGATTAGGATTATTTTACTCTGTCCATGCCTGTAAGGCCCTGATGTGGTTTACACATTAGGAAAATCTGAGTAAATCAAAAGCCAGGAATTATGGAGTCAGCATTTACTTTTTTTCTCATCTAAAACACAGCTGAAAGAAACTTTAAAAAAATTACTTTATATTCCACGCTGCAGCCAAGCTGGACACTACGGAATATTCAACTACCCCAGGTTTTTTAAATGCAATCAATTTACTGCTGCCAAATGTAGTGGGTTTATATACATCTGGGAAACATGCACCTACGGTGCTGATGAATTTCTCCTGACATTGCTCTGATTTCAAGAGAATGTTATTTTAAATTGGCAGTGGAGAGACTGGTAGAGAAGGATAAAGCCCTGAGGATGGCTGAATCAAAGAGAATTTCAAAAGAATTTTCCTGATGGTTCTTGGATAATATCACATGTTAGCTATTTTCAAAGCCAATAGTTTCCAACACACTTCCATTTATGGTATCAATAATTAAAAAATACTTCAGTGGGAGAGGAACTTACCTTACTGAGAAGAGAAATTGGAAAGCTGTATTATTATCATAAACACAGGAGATGCAAAAGGCTATGTCTCCATGGAAAAGCTATGGAAACGGGGGTATCTTATTTGCAGCTATTGAGTGGTTACCACAAAATGTGATGTGATTGCATGTGCATGTTCAAAGTGCTACTAGAACATGATCACAGAGAAATGAAGGGCAAATCCTCAACTCCTTTGTGCAACAAGACCAAATTAAACTACCTCAAGCTTTGGTCCTAAACCTCAAAGACAACTAGAAGAGCGTTAAGGAAATGTTTTGGATCCAACTCAGAGGTAAAGCTGGGTTTAAAGAAAATTTAAATTACCAAAACTTAAATCTCATTATGTCCCACTCCCTGCCAGCATGTCCCTGCCAGCTCCTAATGAATTTTTAACATCTTTCCCCCACCCCACTGCGCACATCAGCTCTGACTCGGGCACCCTGAACTGTGCAGCTGCACTCTAATTGTACCTCACATGTCAAGGGGCAAGAAGAAAGGAGTGTGGAGAGAGCATTGATAAATTTAACTTAACATTCCTCCAGCTACTCAGCAGCAAGGCAGAGCAGTGAGCTCCCCTCCACATTTTACAGGGGTGTCAGTTACTTCAAAGGAATATATTTGAGCACGAGGGAGCCTGGCTTGCTCCCAGCTTATGCATCATTTGTGTCTGGCTGTTTCTGGAGATCCACGGCAAAGCAAAGACTTCCTCCAGTTTGGGGCACAGTGTGAAGCTTTCCATACCTGCTTTATCAGGGTGCTGGAAGAGGTGAGCCCTGTATGTTGCATACAAACCGTGTAGTTGGAGCTGCAGCTCCAGCCATCTGTATTTCTTCCTGTTTCTTTTATTTTTTTTCACTTTTGCCCAGGTTTCTCTCAGACCAGGGTATAGATTAATGGTCTATACCTGTTCAGTTTAACATACAGATGTGCTTTTAAGGGCAGAAGCTGTTCAGCCAGGTTTCAGGAAGCCAAGCACACATTGCTGGGGGATTGGAAGAAGGAGCAGGTGGAGCAGGGCAAGAGGCAGTGCTGGGTCCCCCTTGGTGTGGGTTCAGCACTGCACGGGCAGGGCTGAGGTTTGGGGAACAAGAGACAGACACAAATTCTGACCCCTCAGTGATTCCTGGGGAATCATACAACGCGCCTGGCCAAGGGGAGCAGTGTCACTGCCCATGAGATAACATTAAGGTTTCTGTGATTCCACAAACTCTCTTTAACATTTAACTTACATTAATGGCATTATTTTACCTTGCAATTAATCTCATTAACTGGCTGATCGTTTTAGCAGCACATGGAGAAGAGCTGTTGTACTGTCTGCAAGGGATCCCCATGGATTCTTGACTAAAGGTAGAAAAACTGGTTCAAGAGCTTCACACACGCACACAAGAAAGAGAGATGATATCCATAGTGACAGAAGTGCAAATCTCAGAGGTCACCTTTTCTTTTGAAGCCCTTTGTCTGCTCTTACAATTAAGCAATAGGGTTTTAGTGGCCGACACCCCTTGTGGGACACAGAGGACTTTCACAACTCTAACTAAAGCTGTGTGACCTCTGCCAAAAGCAAAGGCTGCCTGCCTGCGGCAAGGTGGAGAACAGAAACAAGTCCCAGAGGATTGGCAGGTGCAACTAAACAGCTCAGCCCCTCATTTGAATCAGTAAATTAAGGGTTGACAGTGATTATGGCTGATCTCAGCCATCATAACCGATATCACGACTTTGTAAAAGCAGACTGTCAATGTCAGATCTTAGAGCTAGGACTCAAAGAATTAAATATTTTAAAGTAGCAGTCTCCAAAGACAGATAAAAGCCCCAAGGCTATGATTTATTTTATTTTTGTATTTGTAGGGCTGAAACTAGACCCTTTAATCCACAGGCTGACATTTTCCAATCCTACTAGGAATTGAGTGCCTAACTTTTTCAACCCCTTTGAAAAATCTCAGCTTTAGGCTCTTTGGTAAATTTGGCCTGATCCAGCACCAAGCTTCTTTTGAAAATGCCTCTACTGAAGGCAAAACTACAGGCGCTTTATCATGCAATCATGAACAAGTATTATTTTTTTCCCCTATGTGTCCAGTTATGGTACATTTCTGGTTAAATAGCAAAGGGAAATACATTTCAAAAAAGACACAAGTTATAGACAGCTTTACCCCCACTTTTAGTGCATTATGCCTACCTACACAGTTATTGAAGATCCTTCTAACTAATTGCTGTGTTCATTTAGAACAGTAGATTGCTTTATTAAACAGAGATCTGAAGCTACACCTACTTACCGATCACATCTATGCACAAACTCAACCCCATCAACCCTTTTACAGTGAATATTGTGTCAGAAATTATGAGAAAGGTATCATAGGTTTGTTTTACAGAAAAGTCTAATATTAAGTCATTCTGGTCCCCAAACCTCTTTTTCTCTTATTCAAAAAGTGCCTGTGGACTTTGGTGCCCTTATCCAAGATCTGAGTTGTGCTATGATTAAGACCTTCAGAGATTTTTTTTTTTCTTTTTCCTCTATAAACAGAGAATGCTGAAGATATGGAAAATGAAAAATGTGCCATGTTTGTCCTTGAAGTTACAGTTAGAATGGTGACAATAGCTGTATCACACTGTATTGTTGCTTTTATCAGCAAGTGCCCTGAGCATACATTAACATAATTGCAAACTGCGTGAAAAGTGAACATGCGAAAATGTGATGCAATTGCCAATAGCCTCAAACATCTGTCCCAACAAAGTGTTCCTCCTCCTTATTTCAATTCTTATTATTTTAACAAGGTTAGTGAAGGAGAAACCATGTCACAGATTATATCTACATTTAGAGTGTCAGAACAATTATTGATGCAAAATTGTTATCCAAGCAAATGTGTGTCCCATTTTGTTCACTTCCCATAACACCTGTTCACTCTGCTAGCACGTTATTACCAGTTGAGGCCAGAATTCATTAGTCTCCGTTAAAACCCACCTGAAAGCTTAATTCATACACACATCTGAGAAATGAGCAAAGTTAACCGAAATGTGGCACTATTTGTGCAGGGCTTCATCTGAAGCTGGTGGGCAGCAAACTTCTGTAGCAGCTAATGGAAAGAAAGTGAGCCAGGCAAACAGGATTAAATTAAAAGCCACCCAGCCTTGAAGGCTGACATCACAGAGGAGCACCACTGAACCAGCCTGCATTTCCACCACGGTGCTGAGACCTTCAAAACTCACTCTTGCCAGAGCCCCACACTTTCCCAACAAGAGCAAATTTTGAGTTATCTCCTCAACAGGCAAATGACAAAAGCCTTCACGAAGCAGACAGTTTAAGGCATTTTAATTCTACCTCAATCTTTTCTAGCCCACTTTGGGGCTCTCAGCCCTGAGCCTGGACCTTGTGTCTCCTTCCACACGCTCAGTGTCACCATCTCCCGACTCCCCAAACTGCTCCTGTTTGCCACCAAGGAAAGTCAAGCCTGCATTTCTGTGATACTTGAACACACTCTGTGGATTTGAGGGCATCTGCCCTGCAGATATACCACTAACTGTAACCCCAGGAGGCTTAAAGAAATATCAGCACTCCAATTCATAGAGTAAAGGTCTGAAGAGGCAGCTCTGTGAACGGATAACTGCCCGGGGCTTTGCCAAGCACAATATAGCTGTCACTTGTTATTAGGTGAAAGATTTTCTGGGGAACAGTGTTTTTCATTTTGCATGTCAGAGACGGGGGGGAAAAGCCCACATTTAGACAACCATCTCTTTAAGAAAAGAGGAGAGAGCGGCGCGGCAGAGCTCACTTACCGGGGCTGGTTATTGTCAGGAGGTCAAGCCGCCGTTTCTGCTGAAAAACAAATTATAAAAGGAATTGTTAAAAGGAGACTAATTTTAGTGGGTCAGCTTAGACCTGCAAAGTAAGTGTTCTGACATTTACAGCAGGATTAATTACAAGTTACATGGCTCACAGTAACTCTTTTGGAAGGGATCCACATGTGCTTTATGAGGGAGGAAAAAACCCCTTCCTCAGTCCTTTTAATGTGTTTTTATTTGCACTTATAAAGTGTTACTATTTCTCTTTTGGAACGTATACTTGAAATGGATAGCTGGAAGCACAGATGGACCGATATATTTATAAAAGTGATTTCTGATTCCACGGGGAAGAAGACATGGAACCAGGACAAGCAGCTCTAAGTTCTTTATTCATATCAATCACTGACTCAATGCCTGTATGTGATCAAACACAATTATATTGCCTTGGGGTGAACCTTTCAAAGGCAAGCAAGAGGATCTAGACAAACTCAAGACTGATAAAAGGAAAGCTTCTTTTCATGCTGAGCACAGTCAGCCCATGGATCTCGTTGCCACTGGATATCCCTCACCCCAAAAGCTTGCCAGATTTGGTCATCACTGGATGTGTGTACAGATAGCAAAATACAGGGAGTTGTTATGGCAAATGATCAAGTTTACACAGAGGACTGGTTTCTGGAATGGCTGCAAACCTTCAAAGGGTAAGCAAACCCGTACTACAAGAAAGTCAGTAAAGTTTTTGACCTGGAACAAGGTATCCCGCCAAAGCCTTTGTGATGGTGGCGTGCACCTGAGGTTCTCTTTTCCCATAACACACAGCCAGCGCTGTTGCCTACTCCATGTTCCCAGTCTTTGGTGATCTCTCAATCACTGTCTCTCTGTAGCTTTCCACTTAAATCCAGGTGCTCCTTGACCATTATCATCTTTTTCCCCTTTTCTGTGGGCTGAGAGCTTTCCATCACAAGCAGGGCTTTGCCCATCTCACGGACAGACTGTTACTGCCCCTTTATCCTAGCACTTTGCAACTTACTGTCTTCTTCCTAACTTTGCCCAACATCAGTGTGTCTAGCAGGTATTGAAGATTATACTGTCCAGTTTAATTTCTCTCTCCTAATTTGCTCAATAATGTCTGTGTTACTTTCATTTATTGTCAGCCCTATTGATCTTCCAATCTAATTCTCATCACTGCACTCACTGTATTCCCTATGTGACAGCTGGAAGTCCTTGAGGAGGAAACATTGACTTGGTATTCCCTACCCTGAGTGCTCTTCCTGGGAAATCATGACTGATGAAACTCCTTTCCAAAACCATCATTTCCCTGTGGTAAAGCTTCACTGGCTGAAGTGCATGGACACAGTTGGTCATCCACTGAATACACTTGAGCTGCGTTGGGCACAACAGCAAATTTGGCCCGCTGGGAAGCCGAGTGGGGTGTCAGGCTGGAAAAAACACATTTTCTGAAACCTTCCTGGCCTTCAGTTCCTTACCTCTGGCACAACACAAATTGTATTTGAGAGAAAATTCCTATGTCTTTTTCCAGAGGTACTCCTTGTTCTCTTTACTAAGTCATTCCAAGCATGACCTTAGCAGTTTGCTAGAGCACATTTGCTTTGGTTTAAAATACTGGGGCCAGTGCATGCCAAGCCTTTTTTCCAGGTGTGCCAGGGTAAAAGGGAGCAGAATACCCTGCTGCTGCTGCCTTGTGTCACCAGCTCACCCCCTCCTTTCCTGGGAGCAGCAAAGCAGAGTAAGAAATCCTGTGTGTGAGCACAGGACCCACCTTCCCCGTGGGAGCCGTGAGATGAAACATCTCCTAATGAGCTAAATTTTATATAGATCCTGCACCTTAATCCTGATTCATATGTACAAAGCTGTGAAATGCCAGAGCTCAGCCCCCACTGGGCCAAAAGCTTTGCTTACATTTCTCAGCACAACTGGAACTCCAAATGCTGTATATCTAACGAACAGCCAGAGCAGAAAATATATATCCAAAGCCTATACTCTGTGAAAGCCTCTCACTAGGAAAAAAGGTGGAATATAAATATCCTGCATCAAAGGAAGTTGGAAAATGTAAAGATATGGAACAGAGAGAGAGGCATGCAGCCCAACTGGCCCCCAGTCCTGACTTGAGTCTGCTAAATGGGGTAAAAATAAACATAAAATAAAAAACCAAAATAGCTTAGCTTGATACATCAGGAAAACAAAACCATATAGGACAGGTCAAATAAATGGGAAATAAAATGAAATTATTTCAAGTCAAATGTTCATTTTGTAACTTTTCCCAGTTTGAATATTGCCTTCAAGCTGACCTTGGAAAAAACAAATTAACTCCAGATCCAGGAAATCTTTGTGTATATGTTGAACTTTAAGCTGAAGTTATTTCTCTGGCTTCAAGTGGAGCAGCACTGATCTTTTGCATCTGACACCTAACTGCTGCAAGGGATTTGAAATGCCACCAGGTTCTTGGCACTGCCTCCACCCAAGTGCTCCAGGCTGGAGCTCGGTGGTTCCTGCCTGCCTGGTGACAGAGGGAGGAAAAAATCCTCAGCTCTGACCTTCACTGGACCTTGAAGAGGTTTCTCTGATTTAGCTCCTCAAGGGAAGTTTGTGTACCCTCACCGCAGCCCTGGGGAGAAGCAAACAGCAAAGTGCATTCCAGAAACGTGCATTTAAACATGCAGAAATGCCCTAATTACGGACACAATCACTCTCCGGAAATTCCTGCCTGCTCTCAGATCTCAGGGCTAGCTCTGCCGTTTCCAGGGCTCAGCTGGATGCAAGCAGCCTAGTAACTAGATGGATTTAAAAAAAGAAAAAAAAAAAAACCCAGACAGATTCACTTATGAGTAGCTATAAAAACAGCAGTATTTGAATTTAAAGAGAGAGACATCACAAATGTCACACCCATTAATAAAATAATTTCATCAGAAGAATCGTGGCTGTGGGGCTTTATATATTTGCTTCTTTCTTCAGTGCTGAAAGATGCAAATTGCAGCTGTGGCCCCCCTCCAGCATGATCACCCTCTCCCTGTTTTGACAGATTTCTTGAAAGACTCAGCTCACAAGATGTCTGGCTTTTTTTGTTCTGCCTTTAGGAATTTTCCACTTCTCAAACACCTGCCCCTGCTGAGATGCTTGGGACCATCCCAATCTTCAGGCAACCTACTGTCCCCAGGATTTCTCACAATCTGAGCACTGAAATGCAATGAGTGTCATCCCTGGTTGGGAGAGTGGTGACAGCTTCTCCTGTCTCTAAGGCTGGATTTCACCCATATTGACAAAAGGGCATTCCATGAGAGACACAAAAATGATCCCCACAGCATCAGCCATAATTTATAAGAGGCAGACAGAAATATGCCCTGCATCACCACAGCATCGCTGCTGCTGTAATCCTGTCCTGCCCTGAAGGGGCAGCATCCTCTTTTCCACCCTGCTGGAGATCCCAAGGGCAGGAGGAGGCCACTGGTGGTGCATTCTGCTTCCCACCTGGAGCAGCTCCCATGGCTGGCACTGCCCAGGGGCACGGGCCCTACCGTGCGCCAGGGCTCCGAGCAAACCCGCAGCAGATCGCGCTCGCTCCCGCAAAATTAACACCATCTTTAATTAATGCAATAAGCACTGATGAGTAATAAATCACATTAAAATACAAGGAAGGCAATTTTTTAATAAATTAAGCATTGATTCACTCAATAAATATTAATCTACTAAGCATCAAGAATTCATTGCGTTTTAGGGAACCAGTTGAAGAGCGTCGCTGGTGAGCTGGTCTGCAGTGTGCAGGATGGTCCCTGTTCACCCATAATATGCACTTACTTTTAACTAATTCCTGAATTTATCAACATAAACAACTTGCCTGAAAGTGAGTCTGGATTATTATTCCATTGAAAGATGCAATTTTCTCGACACAGATTCTAACTCACCGCTCAGATTTTTTCCTGTTTCTTAGTAACTCCTTTTCTAAGTACCTCCTCTCTCTTCCTTGGTTTTGGAGGTCTTTAAAATATTTGCTGACTGGTGTCATTTAATTTTCACCTCAATTAACTTAGCAAGAGTTGCAAAACTAGGGGAAAAAATTGCAGGGGGAGTGTAAATTAACTCATTCATTTAAGTTTAGCTTATCTATGAGATGTTCTTTCACACTTTGCTCTCTGCAGAGTTCCTCCAACCTTTTATATAGATGTGGGATGTGCTGCACTTGCTTTGACTCTTATCTACAGATTAGCAAAAGAGAAGGGAAAAAAAGCCAGATGCAAAGATGCCCCACGAGACTGATATGGAGCTGTTTCTGTAGCAACCGATGATTTTCTTCTCATGTAAGAATGAGCCTCGTCATATCTAATTCTGAATGTATCTGGGCCTTACTTGCCAGCCAAAGCTGTGTCAAGTATTAAGTCAATATAGTCAGAAAGAGTGATAAAAAAGCAATTATAAAGTCATCTTCCTACTACTCCTCCAGCCGTGATCCAAAAAATATCCTTATCCCTGCCTTCTGTCCCAGCACATCATCTCCAAGGCCCCAACACCCAGCGGTGCAGGTGAGTGGGGATGGAGCTGGGATCATCTATTCCTGCCTTGCTCTGGAATAAAATTCCAAAACCCAGAGCTGAAATCCACTTCAGCTCTAGAAAGCCCCTGTAGGGTTTGTGCCTTTCACTGCCTTCACTCTGTGGGCAGTTTTTGCTGCAGCTGTGAACCCCAAACCAGGCTGCCCACTCACCAGCAGCTCCTGCCACAGCCCCTCACAGGGAGCTGGAATTGACTCTCTGGGACCTCACAAGGACTCCTGGTTCCAAAATGTATTTTACCCAGCCTGGTCTCTGCTATTGATTTCTTCCCCCTAATTTGAGTGTGTTTTGAACATCTGTCTGTCCCTCACCACCTTCAATTTACTGTGCAGGGGGTTTAAGAGTGAAATGAAGTGCACAATGTTATTTTTTTTTCCTGGAAACTTTGCCACAAGTTGTCACCTTTTCTTTTTTACTTCAAAACTAGCGTTTCTTTTCTGTAAACTGTGTTGACACAAGAGTAATTGAAACCAGTGTATCTTATCACAAATAAAGCTGAGGATGTACTGAAGGGTGCATTTCACATCTCTGTAGCCCTTTATGATGCCCACACTCTGTAACATCGATGCTTTGGAAATCTGTCCTCTCACATTATGGCATGAAAGAACCCAGGATTTCAGAAAAGGATCAAAGAGATCCCAAGTGTGCAACCTGGCACAGCTGGGTGGCACAATGTGACTGCCCACAGGCCACACTATTGGAGAGGGGAAAACGTGCAGGAGGGGGAGGTTAAAGGCTGTATCCCATCCTTTCTTGTTGCCACCTGTTATTGGACAGGTTAAGAAATATTCAGGGCTGATCAACATCTGGATATGTTTTCTAAGGAAGGCTTAGATGAAGGAAGGTGTTGGGGCAAAGGTGAGAATTCATATCTGCTTAGTTCCTAGTTCCTCAAATGTGAGTTTCACTACTTGTACCCCCTTCCCTTCAGAGTGCAAGAGTTACTTGCAAAGAGAAACTCTTGATTTAAGTAATGAAACCAAAAAAACTACTAATTCAAATCCTGTAAAAATGGATAATTTGATGATTTAAAGCTGACTTTTTCTTTTTTTCCACATGATGCTGAGCAATAATCTTTTCTTTCCATCCTGAAATCACAGGCTTTTGTTCACATAATGAAACAAGATCTCACATTTTGTACTTCCTTTATGATTAGCCACTGAAGTTTCCTGGTATAATGATAAAATGAACCAGTCAGCTTGTTGACACTTGACTGGGATTTTAGCAAATTGCATCTGCTGTAGCCCACCCTGTGGAATCAATTATTGATAATATAGGTGTGGAAGAACATTTAGAAAGTGGTTTGGGATATGCTATCACTCATGCTAAGAACTATAATGAGCATTTTAAACCATTTTGACAGTGACCTCTGCAGATATTTGATCTCTGCAATATGTGGTGACTCAATTCTGGTTTAGAATCAAAACCAAGTCCAAATAATGAAAGGCAGTGCCAAGCCTTTAAGCTACTTTAACTCATTCTTCCAGTGCACACACTCTCCTACTTAACACCTGACACTTGCCTACTTCTTTCCCAAAACCAGTGATGCATGGCACATTCCTACTTTCCCAAAGCACTGCCACACAAGGAGCTGAGACTTCTCCTTCTTCCCCCTTGAACTATTTGTCTCAGGCACAGAAGATGCACATACAATGTTCTTCCAGCCCTGTTGTGCTCCAAAGCAGTATAAAATGAACATTAATAATACAAGGGTTGAGAAAAGGTGCAAAAGCCATTTTTTTAGCACACAGCCAGTCTAACCTGTGGCAGTAGGAGAGGGTTGCAGCTCCTTGGTGAGCAGATTCCCACCAAAAGCTGTGGATCATTGTCCAAGCCGTGGGAGGCTGAGCTCCCTCAGTGGCTGCACAGACCACAGATCATGGGCACTCTCAGCTTTATGGGCCCCCCAAATTCATGGTCTCTCCCACATACCCTTGGCTGACATCTACAGGTACTTCACCTATAGTTTACCTTATTTACCTCTGTAGCACTCATAAAGTAGTAACCAGATTCACAGTGAACCACTAGGAATCAAAAAAAAGGCACCTCTCTGTTCACTGTGATATCAACAATCACAACAAAAAGTTGTTCAGGCTGTCTCCTCTCTGGAAAGTCAGGCAGGAGGAAGGAAATGCTTTGGAATGATTTGCTCCTTGATTTTGCCAACAAAAATTATGGCAGCAGAAAGCCTCTTGCCTGAGTGAAAAGAAAGGATGATGTAGCCAATGCCTTTGTTCTGCTCTTTCCCAAAAGCTCTGGGCCTGCAAGAAATGAAGGAAGAGAAGAGCCCATTTCTCCATGGTCTGGCCCCACATCCAGATTGGGATCAAGCCTTTTTTTAGCTGCACTGAAAAAAAAAGGTGGCTTGTGCATGTTTTAAATGTACTTACATAGCAAGGGTTCAGAATCTACTCATTCTTCAATTTAACTCAGCACTCTAAGGGGTTTGTTTTGGTGAAACACTGCCATGCAGGTTTTTCATAGTTTCTTGTATTTCTGTGTAAATTGCAGAGCTGTGGTTATAATCCTGTGCTTGTGACACCAATTACTTAATGCCTATGGAGATTATTGTAATGCCACAAACAACAGATTATGTTTTAAAGTACATAGTAAGCAGCAGGAGTTAATAAACTCTTCTATTTAAGACTTATTTTGAAAAATACAGTAAACAGGGACAGGAAACAACTGTGCAGACCCCACAGAGTGCCATTAACAACCAAAGCCTACCCATGACACACATCCCTTTAGGCACTGCCTTGCCATTCCCTGGCTGTGATTCCTGTCTTTCATTAGGCTTTACCAAGGAAAAGGGCAGCATTTGTGGAAGCAATGATGAACCTTGAAAGTTCAACATTTGTTGTGGGGTGGGGAGAGAGAAGCAACAGTGTTCAATGAATGTTTAATTAGAAACAAAGCATATCTACCCGTACCAGTAGTGGGATATTGACTGACCAGGCAGTGTTTATGGGCTGGTTTAGATAACAGACAGGACACAGTAACCCCCAACATAGCTGATTTTTAAACTAAACATGGAATTGTAGGATCCTGTGATTACCTCATAAGGGAGACACAAAGTCAGGGGTTTGTGTCCCCGGAGCTCTGAACCCACAGATCGTTTCTCCCAAAAATTCTTTTGCTGTCTATGCCTAAATAAATATTTATTCAAACTGGGACTTGAGTTCCAAAATTCATGTCTGACCTAAGCAGCTTTGCTACCAGCTAGTAGCAGTTTAGTGGTAGCTTTCTATTCTTTCTATGTCAGCTAATACTAATTTTAATAAACTGCCATCATGCCAGAAAAGCCAGGACACTGGTGGGGAGAAGACTGACTTGGGCTGGAAGGCATTACTGGTTTGGAAAAAAGGGGAATTCTGAGAGAAAAGGAACAAAAAAAGCCCAACAAACAAACACTTAGGACTCTGAAGATGTTGGGAAAATTTCTGAAACATGAGGATTTTTCACTGAAAGAGTGGCTGACTGCAGCCCTCCAAGCTCTGCTCAGGCTGTCACGGCACCACCACAGCCAAAGACTTTCCTGCAGCAGGGACAGGCAGGAGGGAGGGGGGAATAACGCTGTGTTTTCACATTTAAACTAGGAGGATGGTTGAAAATCCCTCCCCAACCCCCACATATTGTGTAATATCTCTTAATCACTGTATATAAGTCAAGGCAACATGATAAAAATTGCAGTAAAAAGTCAAATTAGAATCTATCATGTATGGACAAATATATAAATTTATATGTCCAACTATTTTGGTCTCATCTAATTTCAAGCTTTTCATCTAATTTCAGTTTGAGTCTGTTTCCTTTCACAATCCATGGCAGTGAGTTTGTTTTTCTAATGCTCAAATTTTTTTTTTTTTTCCCAAACCAGACCACTGCTTGTCATCTTCACTTCAACAAATGATTCGGAGCATCCCAATCTTTATTCTCCCCAAACCTGCCTGTTTAATTACAGCCCACGACAGCACTGTCTGGAGAAGTCAAATGGCACAAATGAACGTGGGCTCTTCTGAAGGTGAAAGGAACAATCTGACTTTCCAAACAGACCCATCACTTCCTCATTTGTTTCTGAAGTAATGTCGTTGTACTTTCCTATGAACTGTGCTAAAATCATTACTAATTCCTGAAGCTGAGTATCTTGAGCCACTGAGCTTGTGGAACAAGGTACATTCAGGCTGCAACTGCTATCAAAATTCCTAAGGACTCCCAGGGCAGCTCTGGGACTCCCCACAGCCCCTCCCAGGGTCACTCTGCCTTTGTACACTCTCTAGTGTAATTCATGTTTAATCAATAGGTGGTGTCTCCAGAATTGTCCATTAAAAAAAAAAGTCAAATGGAGGCTACTGGAGCCAAGGCAGTATTTCACTCTATACATCTCAATCGGGACAGTTTTATCTTGGTTTTTAAATTTGGCATTTTAAACCCAAATCCTTCACGCAGGTGCTTTAATCTGTGAAAACCGTTCCAGGGGAATTTTTATTCGCAGCAGTCGAAGAGAGTTATGTATGTTGTAAATAATATGTTATGTCATATTAAAGGAGAAAATAAAAGTTTGGTTCATCAAAACCACTGAGCTGAGTTAGTTTGCCTGAGAGCAGCCTGGAATCATCTGTGTAAGAAAATGAGGCCATCCAGATATCACAAGTTTGCTCCTCTCCTCAGTCCACGTCAGGTTATTCTGACTAATAAAATAGGGGACAACATTTGTCCTGTCAGCTGAACAGAGATAAGAGGTCTGAAACCCTCATTTCATTAGCCTCAGTGCTAACTGCTTCAAATTATCTCTCTTTTACAGTTGTTCTATAAGCAATTCACTGGGGACCTGCTACCTGATGTATATCCAATGGTGGTTAAAAAACCCTGAGCACACACTTGACAAAAATCTGGCGACTGGAAAACTGGGAACTGCTTTGGGCATGAAGACCTAGTGGGAGAGAGAAGGGAACCAAATGCCCCATTAACCAATTTTAACATAAAACTGCTCATTTTTGGCATCACAAATGTGGAGAAGCTTCAGGGTTCAGTCCAGCCAAAGGCTGAGTTTCCCCAGCTGCCCTGGTGAGGGTGAGAGCAGATCCTGCCCCTCAGAACCAGAACCCCACAAGACAGAAGCTGAGATTTTCTGGGTATAACAAACATTTCACCAAGGCTGTGGTGACTCTGTCATGAGATACTGCAAAGCAGTTGTCCTTTGGGCTGCACAGAAAATATGTTTCACTGGGTAATTTGAAATGTGGATGTTTAGCTATGATTGATTTGTGAGTTACTCTGAAGCTTCTTTTTTTTTTTTTTT
>VWYP01003366.1:22771-46632 GCA_013400435.1 Pycnonotus jocosus
TTATTTTTTTTTTTTTTTTTTTTTACAGTGGGAGATTTTTAGCAACTTTTTGTAAAGGTTATTGAAATAAAAGTTTGTTTTGTTGTAATTGTCTCATCTAGGCCTCAAAGGCTTTTGTGTTACTGCTGTCCTGTGGGGAATGGAGCAAAGGGATGCTAAATTCAGGGAGAGCTCCTTATAAACGTGACAGATACTGTGGGGTCTTTCAATTTAAATACCCTCTCTGCAAAAGGCAGATTATTCTGGATTTATACACATAGAGAGAATATCATGCTAACTTTTTATTAAAAAATTAAAATCTTTTGAGTCACAACAGAAATCAATATACCACAATTTGAGAGAAGTAGAATGATGACCCTGTGGTTAAGTAATTGAAAAGGGAATTGAGTAATCTGTCATTCTCCCTGCTCTGGGCAACTTAGCTCTGGATGTCTCAAGCACTGCATTGTAGGCTCCTTAAGAGAGATAGACATCATGTTTCCAAAAGCAATTTCAGCAAGCAAGGCAGCATTTTGGGTGCATTCCTAAATAAAAAGAATGTTTTTTACATTTTGCACATCCTGGAATTGTGGCCTTTTCCAACATCCTGGACTAAGCAGGTTCAAGGAGCTCCACAAGGTGGTCAGTAAGGATGGAGGGCATGGCCACATGATCCAGACAATCAAGCACTGCCCATCTCTGACCTGGCAGGCAGGAGCTGACCATGTCTGTAAAATGTGAGGCTGGGCAGGAGGGGCTGGCAGCTCTGAAATGTGCAGAGCAGGTCTGAACCCAGCCCCTCTGCCTCTCAGCAGCCCTGCACCTGCCTGGAACCGGCTTTGAAAAGCTTCCTAAGAAGCCTGACACCTCAAATCACTACTGAAAATGGGACTAAACCACCTAAAGTACTTCTGCATTACTCTACATAGTGCTGTGGAGGTCAAGTTCTAAATTCAAGAGCTTTTTGGAAAACCAACATGCTCAGCTCAGCAAAAAGGCTGCTGCATTTCCTTTCTTTTGTTCTTTCCCCCTTTTACCAGCAAAAGTTTGCCCTGTCTGGGAGGACACCATGCAATGTTGAGGTGTTAGACCGAGTTTTTTGTGTAGATTGTCCTTTGCTGTATATATACACACAATTACAATCATCACTGCCTGGTTATCCTGTGCTGTGAACTGGAGTGAGGTGGGCATAGATGGAGAACCACGAGGATTTAAAGAATAAAGGCAAAAACACAAATGCAGAAAGGTGGATGGTGAAGACAGGCAAACGATGATGCAATTCTGTGTGAAGATACATCTGCACAAACAGTGTAGGCAAAATCTCTCCAGGCTTCAGTGTGGACCTGAATAACCTCCAGAATCTGGAGTGATGCTTCTTTCCATCAATGCCATCAGTGCTTTTCCTGCAGCAGCTCAGGAAGAGAAGTGTTTGCCCTCATTTTGAATTTGCCTGCCTTTTGTCACAACCTTAATTTCACTGGCTTGCTGAGTTTTGTATCTTTATAAAATGCACCATTCAAGCTTCCAGCAGACACGCAGATTAGCCTTGTCCTAAAGCACCTCATCTCTATTTATCCCGGGATAATTAGTCACGTAAATTAGAAGTCATTACCAAAGACTACAAAAACCTTTAGCAAAGGCTTTGCTGACAGGCTAAACATGTTGAAAATACTTTTAGGTCTGAGGGTGGGAGGAGAGGGGTATGTATGGGGGGAAGAGAAATATCATCATCAGAGGAAGGAAATTCTGGCAAGGGAAAAGGGGGCTGTGTTAATCTGTATTCATTCCTAAAGAAAGACTTATACCATTGTATGCTGCCACGGTGATATATAACAGAGGACATTTCAAATGCCAAGCCATAAAAGTGTATTTTCTTCATTACATTTTCGTTGAATGCTTTGATCTTCCCATTTTACGCTGTGAGTTTGATTCATCATTACTTTCCAGTAAGAAACTGCCACATTTGATTGTGGAAAGAAGAATTCTTATCTAATTGCAATTTGTAAGCACAGGATTTAGTGTATTGTTGCCTGAAAAATGGAAGTGTCTAAATTATTTTCCCTGAAACTAACATCCTCAACAAATAAAAGCAACATATGATAGCTGGGCATAATTAAAGAAAAATGACACCTACTGTTACATGAATAAAGAAAATATGTTGATGACAAGAAAGGGGAAAAAAAAAGTGATTTCCCTGCAGTTTTGGTAAAACACAAAAGCATCACATTTTAGCTCTTTTAACACATTTGTTCAATGAATTGGAAAAAAAGCAATCCCATCCTCCAAAGCAGCCTGTAATGTACAGTTATTTCCCTGCAGTGGGAGCAGAGCACGTCAGACATTTTGGATTTACTGTGCAGGCACAGCAGCCCTGGCTGAGTGTCCCACACCCAGCAGCCTTTTCCTGACCAGTGGCACAGGGATGAGAAAACAGCCACCAAAACCTGGGCACACACAAAAACCTCCCTGAGAGGTTCCTGTTTGCAGCTTTGCTTTCAAACAGCCATTTTGATCTCTTAAGGAGTCTATACATATTTTATAAAATCAGTTTTCAAGCAACTTTCTGTTTCTTCAGACCTTTTCTTTTTTATTTTCTGCTTTATTTCTCATCATCTTAGCTCCCTCACATGTGCTTATCTATTCCTTTCCCCAATATTAAGTAACTCATAGAAAAACTCTGGTAACAAAACATGTAATATTCTGTTATCATTTGGCATTTTACCATCCAAAGCTTAGAGTATTTGTCTTTTTTTTTCCTTTGTTTTCAGCACTGTCCTGTCTCACCCCTCCCCACAGCATTCACATATTCATTACAGATGCCTTGATAAACTCGTTTCCACTCCATGGGGTATGAATAGGGTTATGGAAATCACCTATCTATAGCAATACATGATAACAAATATGCAGTGATAGCTCTGAGAGATGAATTATTCCCCATTCTCAACAGCATCAGAACAGTATAATTTGTAACCTGTTAGAGAAAATGCTATCCTGATATTAGCGAGTTCTCCAGCCCATTCTGAGACCCATTCTGCTCCAGCTACTCCCCAATGGACTCAAGGAAGTTTGAAGCCAGATTGGATATTTCTACCCAAGCTGGCAATGCAGCTTTGGCTGCAGAGAAGATATATTCAGACAATAATGTGTAATGTACTTATAGAAATATATCTAGAACATGACTAAGTGTTATTACAATCTACTATAATTATCACCTGTAAGCAAATATAAACACAGTCACAAGAAACACTATGAATCCCTAAAAATAAAAATAAAAAGAAAAATTTAAAAATTATGTATCTTCACTGCTTACAAATGGTCTCAAGAATTGTCTCAAAATACAGAGCATTACTCCAAGTAGAAGCACAGTAGTACTGACTGGGTTTGCAAGACAAAAGTAAATAAATGAAAAGGTTACTCTGGAATTCAGGTGGTGCTGCAGCAGCAATGGGGTTGATCAGCTGTGAGAGGGATGCAGCCAAAACCTGGTTAGAAGCCACTGGCCTTTTCTAGAGAGAGAAGAAACACTCAACATGAGTCACCTTCTGAGCCACCTGCAAACTGCACATCAACAAGCTCTCAAAATAGCAAAATCCTGGTGGGGGGTGGGCATGTGCATCTCTTTCTCGGAACAGGAACTGCAGTTAGTGATAATAAATAAATAATGAAGAGAGGGGTTTATGCAAGAGCGTCCTGGGTGTTTTTCAAATGTCCAGGTACTGAACTGGGTGTTTGTAAGCTGTGAGATTTGACAACAGCTGCACAAGGATTCCAGAGCTGCTGAGGGGCCTTACCAAGGTGATGTGATAATAACCACCTTGAAGATTAGTGCCCACTTTACCAAGATTTCCCTCATCATGGCTACAAAGTCGTGCTTCACTTCCACTGATTACACAGAATTGTTCTCTGCACTGCCAGCCGTTAGGACAAACCCCGGTGCTGGGGCAGAAGGATTTTGGTGATGTTATTCACATGAATATCATGTAAAATGCAGGAAAGTGAGCTCCAAACCCAGTTATTCCAGTGGCAGTGTGGGTGCCAGGGTTCTTCAGCAGCTCTGTCACTGCCTGCAGCCACAGCCCCCATTCCTGTATATGGAGAAAGGCCAACCAGGTTAGAAAACACTTATTGGCATTAAGCATCCATTAGATGATCTCCCAAGGTCCCTTCCAGCCTCGGTGATTCTATGAAATATTCTTTTATGTCAATAAACACAAGCAGATCTGATCAAATATTGATTTCCAGCACTGCTCTTCCCAGGGCAGCTTCTCTCTAACATTGTGAGGAGTCAAGTGATGGGGAGGATGAGGGATGGTTTCCCCTACCCTGCCTCTCTCTTTTGAAGCCTCAGGGAGCTCTCTCCAGATTCAAGAGAAACAAAACACAGATGGTTTTGAAGAGAGACAGCTCCTTCTCAGGACTGTCCATACTGCTTTGGGTCTGAGGGGTTTTTTCTTGGACCATTCAAAGGAGGAGTTTTGTACCAGGCTCTGGATGTCCCCTTCACCATGTGGACTCCACAAGCTTCTCCAAATCTAAGATATCAATAAAAAGAAAAGGAACAAACAAACAAGACCATTCCCTGGCATCTTAGCACAGGTAGATTTCTTGTTGCTTAAAAGGGAAAATTTCCATTTCTCTCAAATAAGTTATGGCTATTGCTGCAGACATTCACTTCACACGAAAGATTTCTGGATACTGCACTGTCAGATAAAAGCCCTGAAATAGCTGGGATAAAGGACTGTCCCTGGCCCACACTATTTCAAAATATTTGCCAGGCAAAATCAAAATGTGACCTTCTTCAGTAATAAAAAGAGCATTATTTATTTATTTTTCAATTTCCCCGAAAAGTTCCCCAATGTACAAAGAAAGTGACATTACTGCAGGGCACATCACAAGCATTTGGGAGAGTAGGAAAGAAAAACTCTCCCACTGAGCTCCTCTTTTTCAGAAGCATCATTTTATGATCAGGAGTGAGCTGTTTTGTTTTCTTTCTTCTTTTTTTTTTTTTTTTTTTAATTGCTTTCCTATATTGTACCAGATTATTTTTTTTTTCTTGATTGCAGAAAACATTTTCAATCTGGAATAATTTTTAACTACTTCATTAAATTGTCCTAAAATAAGAAGAATTTCAAAACAGTGTGCTTTTATGATGTGAAAATCCATTCTAGAGCTTTATGGAGCTACTGCTGTGAAACCATAAATCAGCATGGGCAAAATAATGAACCATAATATTTCACACTGATGTGGGAGGAACAGTTTCTGATCTTTTATATAACTTCTAATTTATGTTAAGCAAGGAATATTACAACTAACTTAGAGACACTGTCAGAGTTTGAAAACAGGTATGATAAAGGAAAAGAATTCACTATTGCCTATCAAACAGTGTAAACTCAGGCCCTTTCAAAAATTATCTGAGCATCTTCAAATCCAAAATTAAGCCGGTGGAGCCCTGCAGTAGCTCTGTGCTTCTGAAACTCTGTTGCCCATTTTTTAATGGAGAATGGCAAAATACCTTGTGGGGATACAGAGCAATTTAAAGCATTATGAAGACAAAATACTAAGTACCACTTCTTACTGTACACACCATTTCATCAGGGCATTTTTAATCAGCATGCCTCTGAGAAAGCCGAGCTCAGCTCCACAATATTTAATGTCAATGGCTGCTGGTTAGCAGGGGTGGCAATTCTGCTTAGTGGGGACATCTTCCAGTGATTTAGCAGTGATTAGTGCTTCTCAGTCTCCTGCTGACTGTGGCTGCTCCTTTCTCTAACAATAGCTGTCTGCTTTCCTCAGCCCTTCTGCCTGCTAGAAATTGCTCACAGTGTTTTTCCAGCACCCCCTTCTTCCTGGCACCCTCCTCTTTTCCTAGAAAGAGCTTTGGTCCCAAGGGCTTGGGAAGACCCTCCTGCACACCCAGAGATGCTGTGGCTGGCCCAGCTGGCAGCACTGCTCTGCTGTGGGAGCATCCAGCCCATTTCTCAATGCATCCAACATTTAATTCCCCTTCCATGGGTCTGTTCAGTGGCAACAAAATGCTCTGATGCAAGTTTTCAGTTCCCTGGGTGTGAGCATTTTTGTAGGAAGGGAATTTTTTATGACCTACTTCATCCATTCAACAGGGAGCTCAGCACACACTGGCCACTTTAGAAATTCAACAACTTTTTTGATAAGTTTTGTTTGGTCCTTTTCTCTCTCTCTTATTCTTTTGAGCATTCTGTCTCTACTGTGCTCACACATTAACTCCCAGTAAAGGTTTTAGTGGTGCTGAAAGCTTCTAAAATTCCAGACCTGCAATTTCAATCTTTTGCTTTAAATCTGTAATATCATTCGACTGCTTCCTCCCCAGTGTTGTTAAAACAGTGGTTGTTCTTTTGTGGGTTGGGTTGGTTAAGTGATGATTCATTAAATTCCAAGGAAAAAATATATCTTGCAGGTTTTAATAATTCGTTTCATTCAAATTTAATAACAATGCAGCTTGAATAGAATCCTGGTTTAGTGACAGAAAATAACAGAAACAATCCTTGCTCTTTTTTTCTTCTCACTGTAGAACAATATCCTTCTCCTCTCACAGGACACTTTGGACTCATTATATCAGCAGTAGATGATACCATGTCTAAAATTTCAGTTATCTATTATTGGGTCTGCCATCAATTTCTTGTGTTATCTTCAGCAAGTTACTAGTTTACCATCTAAAGGAATTACCACACACTGTGCTTTACCTGTTCCAGACATTATATGGTTTCCTTAATAAATCTAATGGCAAGAACAGATAGGAGGATATTTTTAAGTGTATTAAATTCTAAATTTTAGGGGAGGTTGGGTTTTTGGTTTGTTTTTTTTTCTTTGTTAACAACCAGGGAACCTTAAAGGAAGTCTTTGAGCAATAGCTGTATTCCTGGTATCCACTGCTTTTAGAAGAATTTTTCCATTTTTGGTATTCAGATGGCATCAATAAAATGATGGTTTATGAACACTCTTTAAAATGCAGAGAGGGAAAGAGAATACAGAAAGCTGTATAGTAATACAATATTCCAAAGACTGCAGCCTATGAACCCAAGACAATAAGGACTCTATAACAATGGAAGTCTACAGTGTACATAGAGTTTTGATATCAGACTATTTTTTAATCAGAGAATGAATTTTATCAATGTTGGTCTAAAGTAACCTTGGGCACCGTTAAGATTGCTAAAGGGGGAAGGAGCCTGGATAAAATAATTACATATAAATCTCCAAGAAGGAATTGCATTTGATCTCAAGTACACATAGAATATATTACAACCAGGCTATTTTTAAAATACTTACTCAAAGAGATTGAATAATAAGAATTTTCTTGGGCATGAAGAGGGGAATAAAAAAGCACCTACTTTTAATAAACATTTTATAAATTGTCCTTACACTTCTTAAAGACTGCAGGAGAAATACTCACTTGTCGTAAATGGTTCTAGACAGGCATCTTCAGAAAGAAGAAGCAAGAAGCAGGAGCCACAAAGTCTCAAAATTTGTACCCCTAGATTGTAAACTAGATTTCAGAAGAGAAACACAAAATTATGAATCTGATCACTGCTGGAACTGGAGTCCAGCTGCACTGACAGCACCTGGCTTTAGGGGCTCACTTTTAGCTGCATTTTCAGCAGTGCAAAAGCCAAGATTTTTCAGCATTGCTCAGGAATCAATGCTTTTTTTTTTAATGTTTGTCTTTAGAGTCAATTCTACACGTGTGGAAAACTGTGCTCAGCAGGTGATAAATGTCCACTGGAGACCAAAGCTCCCAAGACTGGGATAAGGGAGCCTGAACTTCTTGAACTTCTCCCTCAAAAGTTGCTGCCATGCCAAAGCCACTGAAAACTCGGTTTTATTGAGGTCGTCCAAGTGAAGCTGAGCTGTGTTTCTTGCTCAGAAACAACTCAGTGCACTGATTTGCATAATGGTGCACACATTTGCATTGTGAGCAACTTTTGTAATATTGTATGTGAGTGTTCCATGTGTCTGTCACAGGACTGACTGAAGTTCACAGCCTTGGATATTTAGAAACCAATCATCTCATGTAGGTTGGTTATCTTAAATACCAATGGATGGATAAAATCCTGTCTATGGGATGAATCTTTTTACTTCTGTTGGATAAATGTGTTAGAGGAGAGTGAATCATCTTTTAGAGCTTCCTTGCACACACCAGCAATGTAGAAAGAGCCCAAATTGACAGCTCAAACAAGGTCTTAACTAAGGTTTGTCATCAGATGAAATTACTTTCACCCTAAAGTTTGTAAAGGCTGGAAGGCACATGAGGACAGCTACTTCCCTGAGCCATCCAGCTGCTGATGCTTCTTTCTGGATAAGGTATTTTAAACTTAATCTTTGTAGGAATATTCTCAATGCAGTAGTAAAGAAAGGAGCCAGAAACTTCCATTTCCAGTTTAAGACCCTTTAGCAAGAGATGCTATAGAATAAGAAAAATCTAAAAATAGGGAAAGGAGTTTTGAAATACTTAAACCACATTACATAAGCAGAACTAACAAGCAAAACAAGTCAGATGAATTTCAAATGGTACTAAATATAACCTTGTAAATAATACCATTCTAGAGGGCTGATTTTCTGAATAGCATTAATGGACATAACTTCTGTGAGAGATAACAAAACGAAAGGAGGTTAAGGGTTGAACATTTTGTTCTGTTTATTCTCTGAAATCCAATTAACTTCAGGTATTTGAGAAGACAAAGCTTGAAGAACACATCTGAAGAAATGTAAGGCATTGAGACTCCTGAAGGAACAGGAAGAACTCTTGATACAAACACTGCCACACATCCAACAAGGGTAAATTCTTTGAATTAGGCATGAAAGAAACAAGAGCCCTTCCCAACAATCCGGAATGGAGGTATTTTTGTAATTTCTGATCTTCTTTCTGTGCCTCTAAAGTCATCACCTCCAGCAGCTTGAAATCCAGCCCTGCTGCCTGTGCCAGGTACTTGTATTCATTAGCACCAGCATCTAACAATTGCTGTGTGGCACCTGCTCAGCATTGGGGTTAGGGGCTCGTTTGTGCTCCTTGGATACACAGGCAAGAAGAAAAGTTGAGTGCATAAGCAGATCTTGCACAAACAATTTGTTAGTGATTTAAAAAAAAAAAAAAGGGAAAATCTCCCCCCAAATGAAAGGAAAACCCCAAGTTACTGTACTGGAATATAAATGTGCTACAAACACAGCATAAGTTTGTAACTTCAGTAACTAGCAAAACTTTAGACAAAGATGTATGGAGGTGGATCTGTCATGATGCTTCTGCAGATTTGAGGGAAAAAGCTCAAGAGTGGAGAACAAGCGAGAGGAGTAAACTCTGGCAGGATGAGCTGTAACCTTCCAGTCGTGCACGCTCAACGGGAGCCTCACACGATGCTCTGCTTTCACAGGAAAAAATACAAAGAAGGTAAAAGAAAACACATCACATTGAACAGTCAGGATAGAGCCAGGAGAGAGGTACACCATAAAACCAACCAAACACACCTCAAAACCAAACAAATACACCACAGAACCGACCAAATGTACACAGCTATAGATCCAGCTTCCAGGAGCTGATAAAAGCCAGACCATGACTCAACCAGTAGAGTTAGGTGTGCCTGATGTTAGTTATGCTTGCACTTGTATCTGAAGAAAATGACCTGCTTGGAAGCAGCTTGTGAGCAATGACAGGCACAATGTTAATTTTTTTTTCCCATATAATGGCTGGGGTGGGGAAGCTTCTTTGCAAAATCCAGGGATGAAGTGACTTTGTTGTACTGAACAGTAGTTTCAGCTAATGTGGGGCAAAAGCATTCTCCATTTTCACCCAAAAGTTCTGTACCTCCATCATGGAGTTTTAGTGCAGAAACTGGTATTAACTTCTGCTGGGTTATTATACTAAAAAGAAGAAATATTAGGAAAATAAGCTTGGAGATACTAGATATCAGTAAAATACAAATTCTAGCACAAAGCCAATTGTAACTTATGTAGCTGGAAGTGAATGTAGATAAACACCTGAAGGGAAACCATACAAACTGAGGATTTGTGCTCTCCTAAAGTCAGTAGGATTTCTGCATTTCTGGACCATCTCTATTCTCTCAAACACTAAATTTGCAGAAGAACTTTCTCTGTATAGACACGTTTTGAAAATGGCAGTCTGTCAAGTTACACTCACTGATCTGTACAGGATATGCATCAAAGCTGAACTGGTCAACTGGGATTTTTTTAAAATAAGAGAAATAGGCCCCTTCAAAGGACTGTTAGTCTCATCTGTTGTAAAATACAAGCTCAGGATGGAGTGCAGAGCCCTGTAGATTGTGGGGGATTTTTTGTCTTCATCTATTCCTGAAGAAATCCAACTCTAATTGATAAGGTCAGACAAAAATAATTCTCCCCAGTAAGACAACACATTAGCATGTTCTCCTGGAGTCACAGATATGTTTCAGAAATAAAGAGCAGCCTTGGCTGAGGGAGGGAATGCAGAATTGGATCCCTATAGCGCTAGACAGAGTGTCAACAAAATTGGCTGTAGCTGCAAGGTATGAAATCAGCTCTCCATCTCACTGCTGCCCATGCAACTCTGTATTCCCTGCAGTGCTGCTTCTCCTCTTTCACCCCACTGTGGTTGATTTGGGATTAAAATATGAAAGCAACTAGAGCGGAGTAGTTTTATTAAACAGCTGCTGCAGAGGAAGGCTTTGAGCTACCTCCTGTTACTTTGAAAGATGCAATGCCAATAAATCTACTCCTGAGCAATGGTAACAACAGGCTCGGTGTTAGCACTGGCCTTGCCCTGTTTGCTGGTCCTGGGAGGAAGATGGATGGCTGTCATGCCTCACATGAGAATCATAAATAGCCTGGTATGAGAAAACGAGTTCGGTGTTTATGGGGCACCAGTGCCAGTGAAAGCGTTTGTTGGGAGCGTGCCAGCTCTGCCTTGCTTGTGAAAACCACTGAGTTTTCTTTGCTCACATCAGTCCTTCTCGTAAAGAGGCCTTTGGAGTTTCTGCCCACATCAGTATGAGCACTGTGAGGGAAGCAGTGCCTGCTTTTAGCTGGAGAGAGGGTTACCAATGCTTCCATAAATTATGTTCTAAGCCTGTGGCTGTAGCAGTAAAAAACCCCAAAACTAAAAAAAAAAAACCAAACTAAAAAAACACCAAAACAAAACAAAACAAAACCAAAAAAACCCAACAAACAAAAAACCCCAACAAAAACAACAAAAAACTCCTAAACCATCAAAAAAATCTTTATTCTCCTTCTATGAAAACTGATCTCAGAGCTTTCATAGAAATGGTAGATAGGACTAAAAATCTGGACAGCACTGAAGCCAGGAAAGAAAGCAGGATTTCTCTAAAGGGTCTGGGACAAGGTTATCAATCTAGATAGGCAGCATTCCTCAATTCAGAACTTGTAGGCAGAACAAAACAAACAGTATAGGTGGCAACTTGCAGCCTCAATTGTCTGGAAACAACTGTATTTGTTGAGAATAATTTTGAAATCAGAATGTCTCTCCAAGTAAATAGCCAATGTCAGTTATATTGGAGTACTTGTTTACTCTGCATTAAGGAGGTTCACATCCATTTGTACCCAGCAAACTAAAACAGGCACTGCCAGCCAATTAAACTGGTTCCAGTTACTGTCTATAAATCTGTAAATGGCCATTTTTTAATATATTTGTCAATTCCTATTTTAATTATGTGAGAAGTACTTTTTATGATCATCAAATTAAAACAGAAGCTAACCCATCTCATTAAACCTATCTGAAAGGAAACAAAATGCACACTGAAGTGACAAATACCAATTGTTGAACCATCTATCAGTATTGAGAGCCAACAAGCATTTTCCTTAAAAACCCTGAAAAAAAATGAAGCGGCATTTCTGAAATAAATGAGTCTGGCAACATATCCTGGAATGGGAAGGGCACTCCTGCATATTGCCCACCCTGCCACAGGGCTCAGTGGGGCTGGTTTGGACAAACTGGGAATGTCGTGTGAAGAGACTTCCACAGTGCAACAAAGGAGCTCCTGGGACTGGGATTTTCTGGGCTCTGTTTTAAGGGAATAGAAATAGCATTTGGCTACTAAACTCCTGACTCCAGAGCTCCTGCAAATTCGAGCCAAGCTCTCCACCAGGGAATGGTTAGTAACACAGATAAATGTGTTTCTACTCCATACCCTGCAGCATCTCTAATCTTGATGATGCACTGAAAACCACAGCCCACACTCCGTTCTGGCCACCCTGAGTTAAACCACGCTGAAAATTTCTGGGCTTCTTGGAGTCCATGGACAGACCAGTGGATCAGACAGCATTTGGAGCCAAATTTTCTGCTGGCTTAACACCATTAGTGCTGGTGAGGTTGTGCCAACAGAGAATTTGGCCCTTGAACTTGGAGTCAGTTTTCTGAAAACCTGTCCACTTCCAAGCAACCACAGAATGTGTTGTGGAGAGCACACAGAGACCAAAGCAAATAAGAGGTGGGGGGTTTTGCTTTTTTTGTTGTGTTTGTTTGTTTGTTGGGGGTTTTGGGGGGTTTGTTTTTGGTTTGGTTTTGTTTTGTTTTCTTCCCCAAATCCATGTGAGTACTTTTGGGCTGCCACCAAAAAAATAAATAGTGCCTTCAGCTTCCCACCATCTGCAGTACCTGTAATTGCACACTCCAGGCTCCAAAGGGGCCTGCAGCCCCAAACTGATTTTTTTTTTTTTTTTGGTTTTAGATCTTGCTGATGCTCCATCTCCTGTGAGCTAATGCTGGTTTTGTTAAGACTTTTTCAAGGTTTAACTGTCTCACAGTACACTCCAGCCACTTGCATGCAAGCACTGTCTCTAATATGTCCTGCCTATCTTTTCATACCATTTTTGAGCATTCAGGAAAGATTTTTTCACTATTTTTTTCCCTACTGCTGCTTTTTTTGCCTGCTGGCAATAATTATAAGTTGTGCAGACACAAAAAAAGCGGATATTAAATACTCTGTATTTTATTAAAAATACTGTCATAGGCTTCAGTCCTCAACCAGCAGTCTGACTAATACATATTTGCCTTCCTTTGGGACATAAACACAGTCATTATTCCTGACAAAACTAAAAAAAAAGGGGAGGAGGGGGGAAAGAATTGTAGCTATTTAGTTACAATTTAAGGTTTTCATTTACTTCCTTGCAATGCAATAATGTACATGCATCTGTGTAATTGTTTTTCCTATGCATTCTAGTTGAAATGCATCCTACTTCTTAGATTCATGGCAATGAAACATTTATAGCCTCTATTCTGGGATTAATTTATATTTATTGAATTATATTACATTATTAATACTAACATGCCACTCCTCCCCTTTAATTGTCCTTTTCTTTTCATAATAAATAGCTTCTGTGAAGAAATCCAGTTTGCTGGAAATTCTGCACAAAATTTTTTATCCTATCCTAGTCCAAGGATGTTTGGCCAACTCTTCAGGTGTTATAGCATTAACTGATTTATACCAGCTGAAGGACTCATATCTCATTTCAAACTGTGTTTCACTTCAGTTCTCAGGCTGCTGTGATAATTCTTCAACTTGATCAGCTCTGTTTGTGCACTTGTCATAGCCTTTCTTTCACTCCTTGTTTGCTGAAGAAAGGTGGATGTGAAGAAAGGTGAAGAACCTACCCACAAAGTTAAATTCTGTGAAAATCTCTGATCCAATGCACAAGGAAAACATCCTCTTTATTGGCTTCATGCTGTATTTGCTGTTTACTGCTTGGTTTTCAGAAATGTTTGCTGATCGCTGTTCAATGCAATCCTGACTGGAATCAAACAAATTGGACTGGGGTTGAATTGCTGGGATAAAATGCTGTTTTACAGTTCAGCTCTATTTTCTACAAAATAGAGAAAGAGAAAGAGAAGACCCTCTGCTGAAGTTCTGTTGGAACAGCAGGATTAAAGTAAACGAAATTGGGCAAAAGCTCTAACTGCTGAGCTTTGGAGTCCAGAGATAGTCTTAGATAAAATATCTTTAATCAACTTAATACCACAACAGTTAAGGAAAGATCTTGTGTCATGTTCTCAGGGTGAGAGATCAGAGCATTCTGAATTTGTATACAGATAATACAGTGCCTTGGATATTGGTTTCATTTCTGTCTGATCCAGGAAATGGAATTCGCTTCTTGGACATACAAAGCACCAGATAATACTCTCACAGTTCTTTGCTTCTGGGTGGTATCTATCCTCAAATGATCTGAAAATGTATTACATGGAGTGAACTGCACAGCAGTTCAGTAAAGCATAAAGATTGGAGTTGATAATCGGACTCCAGATAGTACTCCAGACCTTAAAAACATTTTTTTACCTGCTGCATTAAATTCTGGTCACTGTATCTCAGAGAGTGTTAGCTCTTTGAAAGAGATGAAATAAGTGTTGTGGGCATACACTCAGAGCATACAGCACAGGCTGGGGGCTCCTCTTTTAGAGGGAAAAAGGACACAGACAGCTAGTAATGGTGTAAAAGAATTAATCTGACTGACATTTACCAGTATTAAGTGGCAGGATACAAGGACAGTTCAATGAAACAGAAGGGCTGAACGTTTGAAACATTTTATGAATAATTCTTACAATGTACATCGTTGATCTCTGAAACACTCCAGCACAAACCAGTAAAGAAAGACTTAGTATGATTTAAGGATTATTTGATTTCTACATTTAGTGAGAATATTCAGGGGTACTTTGGGGTAAAAAGGAGTAAAGGAATTAGCTCTTTGCTTAGAGTAAGACTTTACCCATTTTCTGGTATTTTAAGAAGAAATCAGGCCACAATATGTAATTCCATGACTGCTCACTTTAGGAACTCTCAATGATGTGTTTGTTACAGCTCATTACTGGTTACAGGGTGAAGTTGCTCTTTGATCTGATTTGGTGTGGTTACTCTTTTACAAATGGCTGGGGTGAGGTAAGAGTGATTTACCTGAGGTGACAGAGAGAATCAGTGACACAAGTGGGAGCAGATCCCAGGAGGCTGTATCTCAGCTCCAATAGCTAGGAAGTTGACACTATTAACTTCTCAGTTTTGTAAATAAAGGAACAAAAACCTCTTCAACAAAGAAAAAAGGTACATTAACTTTGGAAGGATGAGGCATTTATTATCTGTATGCACATATAGTACCTAAATTCATCATGTTTTAAACACTGAGACAAAGTAATATTCTAATCATTCTGCTGATGAAGCAGTGCTGGAACTGGTTTAGGCTCAAGAAATACGTAGAGATACATCACAAATTAATTTTCTACTTGACCTCTATTAAGCCTAAAGCAGGACACACTTCACTCATCTCAGACTTTTTGGGAGGTACTGACGTACTTTTAGCACCTTCATGTCACCTTCCACTACTGCCAGCAATCCTCCCCAAATCTAAAGCATCTGATTTCATTTCTGATCAACATCAGGAAGGAATTCATCCCCTGTGAGGAGCTGAATTTGACTTGAACATGAACTTAATTATCAGCCTCAGACCATATAATTCACCTGGTAAATTATATCCTGCCTTAGTCCTGCTGAGGTCACTGCCAGGAGATCAAAAAAGAGTGAAAGTTGGATGGAAGTCCACGACATCAAGTTCAGACTAGTGAGATCTTAGAGAGGGATGTGCATTTTGAATTTAACAGAGGCAGTTCTAAAACATTCAAAAAATTATCATTCATTGTCATGGCTTTCATGGTCCAAAGGCTACCTGTATCTTGGTTTTGACAAAGCTGCTCTTTCTAAGCACTGCTCTCTGTCTGCATCAAAATTTACTTTGTTTTGACCACCTTTATGCAAAACCTTATTTTCTCTTTAATTATCACCACTAAAAGTTGTGTTTAAATAAGCAATTCAATCTCTGTGTGGAAATCCACTGCATATCTGTTTGATCTGAAGACAAACTGATGTGTTCAATCTACTGAAAGCAAATCTGTGACATGAATATTCACAGTCCATTTAAACAAAGCTTCACAAATAATTTGAGTGGTTACTGAGAAACACTGCAGAAGGCACTGTGTCTGGTGAATTCTCTCTTCTCAGATGTTTGAAAAGATAATTGCTGCCTACACCCTCTATATGGAGAGATTAAAAAAAGACTTTGGACAATAAGATGCGAAGAACACTCTACTCCTACCAGTGGGCTGAAATATCTCATCCATGTGCACAGTTGACATAAATCCAAATTAAGGCTGATGTGGAGAGCCTTATACTCTGATTGCCAGTTCTGTACTTGCCTTTATACAAAGTCTTTAGCCTCTGAAAGACTGTCAAGTTTATTTCCCCTAGCTCAGCATTCGTGCATGCAGATACATGCATAAGCATTCACCCTCTTATCCATCCTTCATTTTTTTTTGTATACACTGAGAAGACTCAGAAAGCAAAATACGCTGATATAACTTCATTTAGTTTGCTTCTAAGATGGTTTTAGTCATCAGGGTGTAGGCTGCTGTTTACACTGGATGACTATCCCCTGGGTAAAGAGCTACCTGAAGGAATGGGGCTTTGGGGAGAACTGCTTTTTCTCTGTGAATTCAGAGCCTGCCTGTGAATTCCCAGCTCCCAAGATTCACAGCTCATACACCACTGAAGGGGAGAAGAAAAAAAATGCAATTAGAAGATAAAGTATGCAAGATAAAGTATGCATCAGTGTGAGAGCTGAAGAGGGAAGTGCTGGCACATCTCTGTTACCCTCGTGCTTTTGTAGCTGCTCCCTTGTGGCCAGGCTCATTTGGTGTCAGCCCAGGTCACCAGAGCAAAGCCAGAGTTGGGAGTTTGCACATCCAGGTGCAGCTCAGGGAGGTACCAACAGAAACACCAGTGCTGCCCCTCTGTTCAGTTTCCCTGTAACATTTATCACTCTCTTTTTTCCTAGGTTTTTTTTTATGTTCTGACTATTTATAGCTCCTACAGGAGCTGTGAGGGCCCTCCAGAGGCGCTGCCCAAAGAGTGATCAGTGGTGGAAGCTCAGTAGGGTCAGGGATCCATTGTGGTAACTCTTCCCTGGGAATGGGCCATTGGGTGGGCACTGCAGGAGTGCCTGTGGTCTCCCCCAGAATGAATGTCATTCCATTATTTACTAGTATTCCTGATATTTGCCCAGTCACATGGACTGCTAGAAGCTCCTCACAGAACCTATGAGCTCACCACGCTGTCCCCATGCACAGCCCTGTAAAAACAATCCTAAAACTTCACCCTTTGTAGAGTTACAAATACCTACAAACTGAGGGAAGCCAGGTATCCATTCATCCATGCCCCTGCACCTGTCTGTTTTTCCAGTATGTGCTCTACACGGGGTGACATCAGCATTAGTGACCCAAGGGAGCATTCCTGATGCCCACAAAACTGGTTTTATTTGGAGAAAGCAAGCCTTTAAATAACAACGCTGAAATGTTCTTATTTAGTCACATCTGTAAGGTTTTACTCATGCATTGCTCAGTATTAACACGCTGTGTTTATCTCTAAGTACCAAACTCCTTTCTGTCCAAAAAAAAATGATACTGAAAATGCATAAAAGCAGCATACTGTGAATAAACAGCTTATCTTGGGGGAGAAAGATAAAATTCACAAAACTAAAAATGGGGAAAACCTCCTTCACTGTTGAATTTACCATTTATAGATTAATCTGTCCATTGTGCTTCTATGAAAAGCTTTTCTGGCATTCTACTCAGAAAAACAAAATCTACATTTAAATGAATGTAAGAGTGTACTACAGCAGGAGCCTGTCAGACTGTTTTATACCTCATTGCTATAATTTAATGTTATTGATGCAACCTAGATTATGTTTGAGAAATGAGATCGTGCAAATTCTCTCCCATAAATCAACCGATGTGGCACAAAATATTAGGCTACGGCATTATGTAGTTCTGAAACTATTATATGACCTCAAAGTTCCCTAAAAGGCTTCAAATTGGCATAGACTAAGAATTTGCTAAGGGTATGTTTTCAAAGGGAATAGCTGTTGCTTGTTCATGGCTTAAACATTATACTATGCCAGTAATAAAATACCAGTGATGCATGCAAATGGAAAATCGTGCTGCTTTTTGTGGTAAAAAGGTTAATTCCTTTGGAAGAAACCAAGTCCCTGGATAAAAAGCATATCTCAGCCACCTGACTAACACAGAGACATTTCAGTACAGTTTTATTGTATACAAGGGCTAGGAAAATCTAATAATATCCCGCTTTTTTCCCTAAGATTCAGCAGGTAAAAGCTCTGATTGAATTTCATCTTGATTTCATTAAATATTCATAAAGGCCAATTAGAAGGGCAGCTAAGTAGGCCACAAGGCTCCCTTCCATCATCCTGTCAAAGGCAGTCCATCAGACAGTCCTGTTTGCATTAGGGCCTGTAGTCAATATCTTCATTCAATCTTTATGTAGTATCCCTCTAAATCACTGCTCCATCCCACTTTACAGCTTTTATGGACAGACAAGGGGGGAAAAAATCTAATAATTCTGAAGGCAAGATGCTTACTCGGTAGAAAGCAAAATGCAAATGAGAAAAAACATCCTCAATCAAATGTTGGAATGAAAATCTTTTCTTTAATGAGCAATGACATTGGTAGAGCACTGATTACATTGAAGAAAAACTGTTTAAAATTCATAATCAATCAAGCAAGTTTATTTTAACCTTTCATGACTAAACCGCTGGGTTACAGTTTAATTTATTGATGGTGCTTATCTCTCCCTTCAACCACTAATTTTAAAATTACAACCCATATAGAATATGCTGAGTTGAGTCACAAAAATATATCCTGATGTTTATATTCAAAGAAACCTATTAGCTCTGCCTGTTTCCCTTTAAAGATTCAGTGGCCTTTCCATACATGCCACATTATATATATTTGCAGTTTATGCAGCTGAAATGCATTAACTCCACTGCTGCCTTGCTGGACTGAAGTATTGTGGCAGTTTTCATATTCAGGTCTGTTTGTCAGCCAGAGCTGAGCAATTTTTTTTTTTTCGTACATGAGCGCAAGGTAGAGCTTCATCCTGCCGCTAACCACCCCCTCCTGGCTCAGAGGGCATTGCCTTTTTTGAAACTTCATGAAACTTGAGGATTTTGCTGATAGGCTTTTACTCTGAGCTTTCTAAATTTGTTTATATCAGGTATCATAAAAAGAAAATTATTTCCTTTACCACTGGCTCTCTTTCCAGAGACTTAGAGAATGCTGTGGGTTATAGCAAGGTAAGATTGGTTTATACCTTGTTTGAATCAGTTGCTTTACTTGAATTGCTGTTTCATACAGCACCAAAATGTGGTCCCAATATGGTTTTAAAAGACTTTCAAGCTCTCTCTTCCATTTTCTGAAAATAATGATACATCTTTCCATCTTAACACAGGGCATGGAAATGTAAGTTTCACCATTCTGTGTTTAAAAAGATATTACTCTAAATTCCAGAGACCTAATGGGAGCAAGCCCCACCAGGTTCTAAAGGCTGTGATTATTTCCTTCATCACTTGTGATTCCTTGTGAGTCTCTAGCAGAGCAAACTCTGTAGGTCGTTTTCTGGATAGCAACTCCCTGTTTCCTTCCTGCAGTATTTGCATGTGCTCAGTTAAGCAAGCTGTACCTAATCCTTAATTAATATTTTCTCTTCATTTTCTTTTTTTCCAATGTGTTTAATTGCTAACTACCTACTTCTCTTGGTGACAAAGAAATTGAAGGATGGATATCACCGGGAGTAAGTAGAGGAGACAATTGTATGTCTTTGTTATACAGTTTCACCTGAGGACACTTGACAGTCTCAAAAGGGTTGCCATGAGAATAAATATATTTTTGAATAGTCCTCTTTTATTTTCTCAGCAACATATTAGATTATTAAGATGTACTTTCAGCATTCTTTATATTAAAAAAATTGTCATCAAATTTCCTCAGTTTTGAACGGAAATTGGGATACTCTTTTCTTTAGTAAATGTACAGCTCCATTAGGGTAGAATGTGGATCTCTGGGCAATTCTGGTTTCAGTCATCTGAGAGGCTGAAAAATATGCTCATCCCATTTAAAATGGCCTGCAAACTACTGAGAGACAACATTTTGTGTTTTTGGTCTGTGTGTGTGCTGCACCTAGTCCTGCTTGCTTAGGTCAGGCAAGAACCAGGAGCAGATTATTCAGGGCTCCCAGCAGGGTGAAACCAAACACGATTTTCCTTTGCTGTGGGGAGGCCAGCTCTCTGAAAAGGAGCTCAGATCTCTTCTTTCCTCTCCAGGCAAGTCCCAAGGGCACAGCTGGACACTCTGGGTCTGGGGAAGGGCTGGTGCAGGGTCCCCTTTGCTCCACCCACATCTCTGGTGAATCCTACAGTCCTTCCTCTGTCTCTCTGCTTTAACAAAATGCCTCGTGTTGTCAGTAAATCCCACCAAAAGGCTGCAACAGCTGCAAGCAGATCAGGAAAAGGGAAGATATTTGTCATTTTATTTGGCCTGCAAAGGGTTTGATATGCCTTCCATAGGCCACTGGAATGACAGAGCCTTTAAAATATTTGAGTATCATTTTAATGGAGTAGACATTTTCTACCTGTTCTCTGTTCACTTTCTTAAATCTTGGTCCCATTTCAGTACCAGTTAATTTGAAAAACAACGAGAATAAACCACACAGAAGCTGCTTTGGGCAGACTAAAGATAACCTGCTGTATTGGACATTCCTATCCATAAACCTCTGGCATTAACCATAAACCATCCTAATCACCATTGCAACTGCATTTCTGTCACTTTCTTAAACTGTGAGCAGAAAAGTCCCTGACCTGTAAAAAAACTAGAAAAATGTCAAATGGCTCAGTTTGTAGCTTGTGTTCAAATGATTATTTTAAGACTCCATCCTGAAAAATTTAAAGCTTAAGTGAACCACTTCTTTCCATTGCTCCTTCTCCGTGTGAAGAAAAAACACGTCAAATATTCACTGCCCTCTTGTATTTGCTACAATGGCAGCCAAAAAATCCCAGACAGGATGTTGGGAATCACCAGGAAAGCTGCTGCATACAAGCCAGAATGATTTCACTGCCATACACACCCCTGTGAACAGGAATGTTTTGAATCCTGTGTTTGGTTCTTGCATTCTAGGGAGGACACATGGGATTCTGCAGCCAGCTCTGGGACATAAGGAGGGTGTGGAGCAGTCTGAGGAGAACACAAAGATGATCAGGAGAATGGATCAGGTCTCCTAAGAGGAAAGGCTGACAGTTGATGTTGGTCAGCCTGGAGAAGTGCAAGCTCTTGTGCTTTCAGTACTTACTGGGGGCTTGTAAGAAAGGTGGGGACAGACTTTTTGGCAAGGCTTGTAACAGGTGGAAAAGGAGGAAACCACAAGGGAAAAGGTGACAACTGAAACAGAATCAATTCAAACTAGACACAAGGAATGACATTTTTCACAGGGAGGGTGGTAAAACACTGGCACAAGATGCCCACAGATGTCGTGGATACCCCATCCCTGGAAACAATCAGGGTGAGGTTGGACAGGGCTCCGAAAAGCCTGATCTAGTTGAGGATCCCCTGTTCAGGGATTTGGATTTCAAAGGCCCCTTCCAACACAAATCATTCTGTGATTCTACATTTCTACCCATCTATGACATAGCAGAAGGAGAGAGGATACAGAGGGGGGTTACAAATGAGTAAGATGATGAAGAAGCTGCCTAATGAGGAGATTTTGAAAATGCTGATTTTTTTTCCAGCTTGTAGAGAAGTCTGTGAGATGAGATAGAGGGTTACAAAATCCTGGAGCTTGCAGATAATATGGAATCAGAAAACAGAGTTGCTACTCACCAAATCTCCCAGTTAAAACCAGGTGCCATTATTCTGATTGAAACCAGTGAAACACAGGGTTAAACCAGACAGAATTACAGTGTTTAAATAGCAGGGACTGAACTTCTGGAATTTGTAGCCATAGGAAGCCATGGAGACAGATAGCACTGGCAAGTTTAAAAGAACTCCAGGGACATCAGGTCCACAAACAGATCCTAAAGTGAATAGGTGAGGATGTATTTTTTAATATCCCTAACTCAATGCTGCTGGCTGCTGAGAAGTTGAGAAGGGAAGGGACTGCAAGCAGTGGCCAGCCTGATCCACCCTCTTTATTGAGCATCTCTTGCTGCCCCTGTGGGAAACAGTGCCCTGAGTTAGGCAGACCCCTGCCTGCCTCAGCAGGGCCCTTCTGATGTTTCTATATTGCTCTGCAAAAGTGAATGTTCTCTGAAAGGTGTGCAGATCACACCTTTACATGGTAGGTTTAAAAATAAAAAGAGAGAAGTTGAACAAAAAATGTAATATGCCGTGTTTTTAGGGGGTTACAGAGAAAGGATATTGGAGTCTATTATAGTGCAAAAGGATCTGAAGTGTCAGGGATAAGTGGTGAGAGGAATGGAAACCAGAAATACAATGGGAAAAAATGGGTTTTCTTAGGGCTGAAAGGGTGGTGGATGCCCAAGTGCAGATGGAAGAGCATGAATCATTTGTGGCCTTAGTTCTGCTTGTCTGTTAAATGAGGTTTATGCTATTTATCCTGACAGAAAACACAGAAGCTTAATTTGTTATGTTTCAAAGAATTTAGTAGAAGCTGAAACACAAATTGCTCGGAGACGGATCCAAAATGTGCATAATTCAATAAGGCAATTTTCAATAATTTCCAAGATGCCCTGTGGAAGCCAGCTCTTAGCACTGCACACCAGGTTTAGCAGCAAAGTGCTCAATGAGGGCATTTGTTTTGCAAACCATGCTCTCCTCATCTCCTGGAGGAAAACAGGGATGGATGAACTTTTAAGTTCCCAACACCAAATGAAACTGGAAGTAATATCCCACATCATGTTGCAGTCAGCATCCTAGATCAGCAAGAAAACAAAAAGGTGACTTCTTTTTTTGGATAAAGAGGGCTATTTAAACTGAAAATCTATTCTTAGTCCTGTACAGATAAAATCTGTGCAGGAGCAGCCCTTAATGATTTTGGTAGCTTTTAGAAATCTTTGCTGATCTACACATCAAAAAGAATCAAAAGAATTTGTGGGGGGGTTTCTGCTTATTTTAGGAGCACATTTCTCTCTCCATATTTCTGCAGTTTTTCACATTCTTGTTCTGGATACACACAATTACTTCCATTAGGCAGCCTAGATACACCGAGAGAGAAATAGGAATGTTTCCCTTCATCCTCCAAAAGCAAATGTAATCATGTTCCCTTGCTGATTTGTGTTTTGAAATTACCATTCTAATCCAATAGTTTAATTTTATTATACCCTTCAGTCTAACAGACCAGGCAGAGAATGTGTAATCACAAACAAAGGGCCAAATCCTGCTTGCCATACTAATGGGAGTAGTCCCACTGATTATAATGGGACTACATCAAGCCTTACCCTTAACTAATGTGAAATGAGATAAACACACTCAGACTCTACTGCAGGGTTTTCTTGGAGCATTTCTTGAGGCTTGTTAGAGAGATTTTAAAACACAGTCTAATGTAGTGGTTAAAGTGCTGCCAAAGTGGAAAAAAAATCTTCTTCACTGGAAAGGGCAAGCATTCTGATATTTAGCTTTTGTTGAGATAAAAAGCCTCAAATATAGTATTTATATATAGGCATTTGAGATGTTTAAATAGAATATATCTTAGCATCCTTTTGCAAAAGAATCCATGTGATCTTTCAGGTCTAAGTCCACAAATTTAGCTACTTTCTGCTTCTAAACAGAATCAGTTGGAAATCAGAGTGGTGTTGGGGAAAAGGACACTTCATCAGCTCCCCCATTAATTCTTCTGGTGCTCATCCCACATGGAGATCCCTTTGCCCTGTATTCCTGACAGGTCACATAGCATCTGCAGAACTTTTGGGGGGTCATCACTCTTAATGTTTTCTCTCAGCTCCCAAACCCATATTCACCTGATATTCTCAAACCTTCTCAGTCAAGGCTTCGAGGTAAAAAAAAAAAAAAAAAA
>VWYP01003366.1:46656-58212 GCA_013400435.1 Pycnonotus jocosus
AAAAAAAAAAGTAAGTTGTAAAGGGTAACTGAGACTTACAAAGAAATCAGGTGGGAGACTTGTAGAGAGAGGTGTTAAATAGTTGCAATATGGGCAAGAAAGAGCTATAAAGTGAAAAATAAATCCTGGGGAAAAGTACAGCAAACCTATGCTGCTGCCTAAGCTGTAAAACCATTGCCAGGCTATTAAAAACCTACTTTAAAATAATATAATTGATTTCCTACCTCTCCACCCCAACCTTCTGTACAACCAGGATGGAAATATTTGGAAAACAATTCAGGACAGAAAAGAAACAAAGAAGGGGGAAAGGAGAGGTTTAGTACTTGGGTTTGGGGTATTTTGGTGAGCTTTTTAATATTTTTTTCCCTGAAATGGTCTGTTCTCAGTTGTTTCGGAACCTAGGTGGCTCTGTGTAATATTCAAACTTCAATCCTTTATCACAATGTTTATTTCTGTCAGCTGAGCAATCTCTTTATCTAGTTCTCTGATTTAGTATACTACAAACAAAATACAGCTTTAAAGCCTTCATACTCTCCCATTATCAGGTCCTATGTGCACATTTGGCTTTTTATTCTTGTCTATATGTTATTTACACAGAACATCTTTCCTTGGACTCATAAAAGTGTCTAACTGACCATGTTTCTGATATACAAGAGTCAGTCAGTATAAAAGATGTAGAATGAATTGATGACCAAAACTTGACTTTTCCAAGCCATCATCAGCAGTGCAATAAAAATGATTCAAACACCCAGCATGAGTCATGCTGGCAGTCTGATGGGATCATTGTTTCCCAAAAAGGAAGCCTGTACAGAAGCCTCTGTACACTTCACCAGCCTTCTTTCAGAATAATAAAGCAATACAAGGCTTGCCAGAAATCAGGCATTACCCAAACAGGACCACTCCTCAAACACACCTGCCATTCCTCTCTTCCTAAGAAAGCCTGGAGACACACCACAGCCTTAGAGCACACATCTCAAAGGGAAAAAAAAAAAATCCAGAGTACTTCAGAAGTACTTCCCAAAATCAGGGTTCCTTTCCAGGAAAGAAAACCTGGCACCCTTTCTTTCACACTGCTTTAGAGCCATTCACCCCTGGATTAGGTTAAGGAGGTCACACTCCTTTGTAACAGAATTGATACATCTTATTTAGGAGTTAAGTCACCCTAAGGAACCTAAACAGCTAAAGGAGAGAGACAGACACCTCCAGAAAGCATTTGAGCCAACCTAAGATAAATTTACTATGGAAGTGTCTTTTTCTTCACTGATTACCAAGAAAGCCTCAGAACAAGCTCCTAGCAAAATGCTGAAAAAAGGATCAGTTAGGGCTGTAGACATCTGCAGAGGCAGGCCAACACCTTAATCCAAACCAGACAAGCCAGTAGCTATCACAGCTCACTAACTAACATCTACTCCCATTTTCCACCAGTGTTCTCTAAAGAAAACTCTTTGTTCTGTAAAGAAAGCCAAAGCATGCAAAGAACTTTGGATCACCAGTGAAAATGAGGGACAAAACTGACCTGAATTCACCTTCTTCACCTTCTTCCATTCCCAAATGGCACAAGGGGAAGGTTCCCCTTTAGTCATCTCTATTCATATATGTTCTCATCATATATATATATATATATATATCACAAATATATTTCTGTTCATATATGTAAGTAGGAAAATAGATTATACAGTTTCTGTGTAAGAGATTTATATTCTGGCCTCGCTGAAGTGGTGGTGAGGTGGACAAGATGATCCTGATCCAAGGCCATGATGATGAGGATGCTGCTCCTCATCCACCACTTATTTTAGGGAAGTTGTGCTCGTAGCAGGTGCCAGCTGTCCACACACATAACAGCAAATAGTGTCAATTCTGTTCAGGAGACAGTACAAAACTGGCCATCACTCCTCCAGTTCTCAGACTGAGATACCAAGATTAATGATATTTTTGGCCAGAAGTGATATTTGGCATCCCCAAATACATACTTAAAAAAAAAAAAAAAAAAAAAGTTAAGTAGTAGTTACTGAACTTTCCTGTCTTGCTGGGTAATAAGATAGAGTCCAGCAAGCTCCTTTGGAGTTTTGCTAAGGAAAGGAAAGAATTTTAAATGCTACAGAAGGCACTCCACAGCCTTTTCCCCACATGTGTGTCATTCTTCTAAGAACTCATGTGAAGGGTTCTCTTGACCCAGAATTTTAGAAGCTGAAATACAAGATAAAGGAGGCCAAGGACCATCAGGACAAAACCACCTGAATCTTCTGCCCCTTTAGAAGGAACACACAATGTGCATCAAAGTCCTTGGAAAAGTGGCTTGGAAAAACAGCCAGGCTTTTTTACAGAGTCATGATAAAGACTGGGCCAAAAGGAGAAGCAGCAATGAGTGCAGGCCCAGGGGCTGAGAGCCTGGAAGGGAAAATGGGAAGCCTGGGAGGGAAGAAAGGAGAGAGAGATATTCAAAGAGTTCAAGCCTCAGTTCTGAGAGAGGAATCTGTAGCTGGAGGTGATGTGGGTAATGCTCTTCCAACTTGGAGCAGCACACTGTGCCACCTTGCAGGGGACAAAGTGGCATGAAAAGTTTAAATGGCTCTGATTTTATACTCTTCTACTCTTCTCTGGTGGTTTATGTGGACAAGCAGTCTCCTCACAGGGTAACACAACAGTCAAAACAGCATTACCCAAGCACAGTTAAAGCAAATTGGGAGATCAAGAGGCAGACAAAACTCATAGACTGAGACTGGAGGTGCCACAGAACTGTAATATGATAAATAACAGCTATAGCAAATTCAGAGGATATTTTGTTTATTCTTTGCCAGAGGTAGAACAAATGTTGAGTGACCAGCAGTGGATTGATTTTTCTCTGTCAGCTAATGCTGTTCAGTGTCTGAACTGTAATTATTATGCTACTACTACCTGAGATCCAAAAATCTACTCAAGGGTTTCCTGCACCATGCACAGAACAGGAAACAAGGGAGTGAAAGCTCAGCAAAGAATTAACACAACTGTAAATATAAATGGTTAACAAACATTGGTGTGAGAGGCGTGCATTTTCCTCTGCCTGGAGCTGCTCACACTTCCAGTAACTAATATCTCATTTTCAGGAGGCCTGAATTTCAGCCATCCCATAAAGCAAGGACAAGGCCTCACGGTCAGCAGCAATGTGGTGCACCAAGGCAGGCATGCCAGCTTTCTATTATCATGGTGAGATTCCATCACTGCACTAAGCCAAGTTGCTTGACAGCTCTGAAAAAGACAGCTTCATCCACTTTTATCAGAACACTGACCTTCCCAGGGAAGAACAGGATATATCCTGCTAGCATTTCTCACATGGAACTCCTGTTGGGGTCAACAGGAATTTGGCAAAAAATGTGAAATCAGTACTTGGCCCATAATGTTTAGTGCCACATAAGAGGCCATTGGGAAAGGATCCACGTTAAGCATCAGCTCTCATTAACTACCCTGCAGATTCCATTTCCAAAGACTTTCTGAAATTTACTGTGCAAATTAAGCACCAAGAGCCAGATCCTGAGCTGATGTAAATCAGAATACCCACGATGAAGTCAAAGAAATAAGGTCAATAAAAACCAGTCAATGAACTCAATACAACTGAGGAAAACTACACAACAGAGAATCTGGCCCAATGAATAATTCTTTTGTCCGAGCAACACTGCAGAATCTTTTATCTGCAGTGACTGATCTCTTCTGCATATTCTGTGGTTCTTCACCTGTGGAAGGTCATAAGATGAAACTGCTGGAAACCCCAATACAACAGAAGCTGTACCATGAATAGATTCGGTTCTGGACTGCGAAACAGCACTTTGCCCTACTACAATAACATTCTTTTATGAATTTTGAGATGGTGTGGCTTTTCTTGTCATGGAACAATATCAAATTTCACTATCAAACAAATCCCTGCCTCCAGAAAAGGCACTTTTTCCTACTCTTTTGCCTACTTATTGTGTTGATTTTTATAGTCCTCTGTGTTATATACAAAAGCAAATAGGATGCACGTTTATTTTGAAATGAAGGCACTGCTAAATATGTAGCTTTGTCTCCTCTTGTTTAAATATGACTTACTCAATCTAGAGCCCTGGCCAATATTTTTGGATCCACACTCCTACGAAAATATATTTGACCTACCTCTCAGATTACAAGATTGTAACATAAGAGTTTATAGAGCTCAAAGGCCTCCATCCAGGCATTCAGTCAACCAAATATAAACATTTGGACAATAATTTTAATCAAGGCATAAACCTCAGCTTTCCAAGCCACAAGTATTACAGTTTTTAACAATAATAATTTATAGTACCATAATAATCTACCTAGCAAGAAAACAGGACTTTTTTATGCTAAGCACTGCACAATTGCCAACCAAGGTGAGAATTACAAAAATTATGATACAGAAATCCTGCCACAACCTCTCCTGTGCTCCAGAGAGCAAAAGATGGAGCAGCAAAAGAAAAACACTTGATGATACTGTATTGCAACAAGTCATCTTCTCTCTGTGTTTAATTTGGGTTTGCAGGAAGTCTTTGCACCTTGGTATTTATTTGGTAAGCTAAAAGCTGGAGATGAATCTGGCAGCATTCTGGCAGGATCGGCAAAGACCTAAATGGGACTCACATAAAAATCAGCTCCATTAACTTCCTCCCTCTTTGCAATATTCCTTCAGCTTGTGCTTGAAGGCCATCAAAATATGAAATTACCTTAAATATGGAAGATGCATGACAACATTTCAATTAAAAAGCTTTTAGGAAAGGTCACGGAGAGCATCTATAATATATTTCCAAAGGTCTTGGGAAGGAGAAAGGTACAATATGGGTCACATCACAATTATGGTAAATTGGGTAAAACACAGTTTCCTGAGACGGCTCCGAGCAGAATAAAAGTGATTGAGAAAGTCACAATATGACAGGTATTATTAAGTACTACCTATCATAATGTCTAATACAATATCTTTTATCAAAGGGATCCCAGAGCACTTTGTAAAACTCTACATGAGGTAATTTCTTTTATCACCAACATCTTCCCATATTTCTGAGAAAGGAGTGCACTGATGAACTCTACACAGCAGCGCAGCGTGAAATTTTTCAGAATCCCAGAAAGGGAAGAATGCCGTTTCTGTTTGAAATTTGGGCAGGGAAAAGCTGCCTTTGGGGGTAAGTCCTCACTAGCAGAGTACATTTTCAATAGCAAACATCCTGAAGTGCTGCTGCCTTCTCTGTCCAAAGCCAAGAACATCCAGCACAGCTGTGCACTTTGTAACAACTTTTTCAGAGTAAGTTCAGAAGAGGAGCATTAGTTACTGAAGCACCAGGAATATGCCCTTCAAAAATCCATGTCCAACACTGAGGTTTCCTATCAAAGCACTTCCTCAGATCGAGATGATCTGAATTATCAGATCTGAGGAGATTCCAACCCATGTGACACAGCAAATCCCACACTCCTGTGCTATTTAACAGTCAGTAAACTATCAAAAACCTTCCGGGAATATTACCTAAATATCTAGGAAAGATGGCCTGTGGTAAAACCCATAATCTGTTTACACAATAAAAAGAAAAACAAACAAAGAAACAGCTAGATTGCTGAAGAGGAAATCTTCAAGGGCCTGGCTCTGACAGGCTTGTCAATATTAAGCAAAAATATATGCCTAAGTGAGGAGAGGATGAAAACAAATATAAAATATTTCCACTGGGTTCAGACTGCCATCGTCTAACCTTGTCTTCGTTGAAATCTGTGCCCATTCTTAAAATATCTATCTTTCTATCTATCTATCTATCTACCTATCTACCTATCTGCCTATATCTTCAGGGAAACAACAATGAAAAAATGTGATTTTCTTTTTTTCCCCTATGCCCACAAGACTGGAAGGAAGCATGCCTGATGTCAGAAGGATGCAAAATTACCGGAAAGAGCTCTCAAAAAACAAATGTGTCTCTTGTGTCTTGGAAGGAGTTTGATTTCTGTGACTATGGATTTTTTTCTGGTTATTTTTTTCCTTGGCCTGTGAAGGCTAAACGAATAATTGTATTTCAGGAGTTCAGCCTAAGAAAATTATTTATTTGCAAAGCAAGGTATATACAGCTTCATTTGTTACTCTTAAAATCTCTCATTTTCCAGGACGTACAATTGGAAATGTGCTGGGTTTTTTTTTTTAAATATGGTTTTTGTAATTTTGATGATGGCGAGACAAATATTCACACAGTTTTTCAAAATAAGGATAGTTCAAGGTCTTTAAAAATCTGTGAAACTCTTTTATTGAACGCAATAAATCTCAAATGAGGACTCAATTTTCTGAAATATGAAACCTTTCCATATTTATATGCATTTGTCTAGGTCGTATCTCTCCCTTGCCTTGAATTTCTCCCTGACTTCAAAACGTTGCAGCAGGGCTGTGCAGGTAAGAGGGCATTGCAATCCTATGGATGCTATGGATAAGTACTCCTGTCGCTTCTATCATTTCCTAGAAATCATCTGGGATCTGCACATGGGGATTTCCTGCCTCCCCAGCCCACCGAATGTTCCTGTGTGCTCACACACACACACACACAAAGGATTATTTTACGCTGACATTCAGCTGCCAGCTCATTTCATCCCGGTCTTTATAAAATAATATCCTAAGTAGCCTATTAGCTTTAAGGTCAAAGTCTTTGTCTGTTTTCTAAATCTGTTCTCTCCTGTCCCCACCCCCCCCCTCACTTCCTTTCCTTTCATTACCCTTTCCTATCAATTATCTCATCCCTGCCTGCTGCCCATCGGAGCGGGCTGCGGGAACCCCTCGGTGCCCGCCAGATTGTCTCATTCAGCCGGCTCTCAGGTCGCTGCTGATTGCCGTCTTTATTCATTACCAAAACACTTGCTACACGGCGCTCGGGCCCTGGCAACCGAACCCGACACGCTGCCAGCGAGAAGGTAATTACTGCTGGGCCGCAAGCAGGGGATGGAGGCTGCTGTGAGCTGCGAGGAGAGGCAGCGATGGAGCCGGGTTCTGTCCGAGCGCCTGGGGATGGCTCCGTGTTTGTCGAGCGGTGTTTGGTGTGCTCATCATCGGCCCGATGCGCGTTTTGGACAGGCTTTACCTGCGACAAAACAGCAGCTCCGTCAAGGGTGGCATTTGCAGGTGTGGAAGATGGCGTGAGAGGAGCTTTCATCGAGAGATTGATGGGGTGTCTGTGGCCACTGGCGCTGCTTGGACGGGGAAGGTGCGCTGGGAGCCTGCTCTGGTCTGTGGGAGCCTACCTGTGAGGGCAGAGTTCATCTTCCTCATCTCTTTGCTGAACTAAAACAGCTATTAGACACTGTTAGGCAGCCCAAAGTCTTCCAAGTGATGATTCGCCTTCCCAAAGGAGCTGAATGTTACTTTCAAATGATCTCAGGCACAGATTATCCTTTTCTCTCCTTGCGTGCAAATCGCACAAATTCTTATTTCATCCTCTGTGTTTATTGCCGTTCTCTGTAAAAATCCATCCTAAAATTTCACTCTTCCATTGGGGAAGTAAAGCTGAGCAGTGTTGCTGTTTCTAAAAAATATTTAGTGGAGGAAGATCATTCTAACATCAGCTGAAAGCCTCTGTGTGTCTTTTGTATCTGCTCTTCAAATCCTTAATCTTTAAAGCGCTCACAACGAGGAAAATGCCATAATGCTAAGCAGTCTCTAGCAGATTTGAAAGTTAAATTCAAGCAGCATTTATCTCACCATCAATGGGAAGGATTTAGCCTATTACCTATCACTGCCATTGACAAGAATGGGTCCTGTGTATCTCCAACAGACAATGGGAAGCAGACCCATCTAAAACTTCTCATATAAGAAAAATCACCTTTGATCCAAGCAGTATCAAACTGTATGACAACAGTTACAGTGATAATACTGTATATCACGTGGAGAATAATTGATAAACTGAAAGGAAGCCAAAGAGATAACTGAGGGAAAAAAAAAAAAAAAGACAAAAAAAAAAAAAAGGAGAAACCTTTCATACCACAGAGTTACAAAGACCTTGCCCCTGGATTTGTTTGCAGTGCTTTGCTTAAGGTTTAATTCTATTGATTACACATTCCATTTTCCAAAGTGCCATTTGCCTGAAGGAGCAGGTGGTGTTTGCTGTTTCCATTTAACTGATATATTAGCCATGTGGTGCACTGCATCAGTGGGCAGTATTAATCAATTTACGGCAAGATGACAGAGAGAATCACTCACAGCAAAATTGCAAGGGGGAAAAAAAGGACAAAAGCAGGAAAATAATGACCATTAATGGGGAACTTCAAAACAGAAAAAAAACTCTGAAAATCTGGGCTTTTAATACTTCTCTTTCACAACAAATGGAATTGGAAAAATTTAGGAGCAGCCAGTGTTTGAAAGGAGACAAATATCACTATGTTCAGTGCAGTACTTTGTGTAAGCACTTTGCTGCTTGGCATTGTGTGATGAATACACAGTCACAGACCTCAATACTTGCTGAGAAACTTAGATTTCCCTCCCTTAAATAAAAGCAAAATGCATCACACAAGATCGAAGCTGGTACAGCTCTTTTCTTGGAAGATCCATTAAGTTTCCATATGTGAGAATGATTTTTGTGCTCTTTTATGTATTATTTGAATACATATTTTCAGTTTGTGAATTCAGTATGAAGATTTCTATGACAGTGATGTGCTTAGGTGCAAATCAGCTGGTTCCTTCTGTTTATAAGATTTTAATCTTTACTAAAAAAAAACCACAACAAATTCTACATCATTTTGCAATCATGTTTTTTGCAAAAATCTATCTTGATTTAAATTCAGTGAGAAAATAGAGAAAGACACATGCAGAGGGGGGCAAGTGACTTCCTCTCTATTTGCAGTCAGGAAATTAATACCTTTCTTTAGGAATCACAGGAAAGGCACCAAACTTTAAAGTTTTTCACTCCAAATTGCTTCCTCATGCACAAAATAAAGAATTGACAGAGGAGCTTTGGGCTCCCCAGGAGTGTCTCCAGCAGGAACTTGGAGGGCTTTGCCTTTCCCAGTCGTGTCAGCCACAGCAGAGGAGGAGCAGCACATTCCTCTGCCCCAAATCTCACTGTTCTTTCTCTGCCCATCCAACATTTCCACCCTGTCTGACTGGGTGCAGCCCACCCTGTACTGCTCTGTCCCCATTCTCTAAACACAAAAACACTCTGGCCACATCCACAACTGGGTTAATTTGGATGAGCCAGCAGAGATTCTCTGGTGAGCAGAAGTTGAGTTCAGGCTTCAATGTCAGGCTGGATCAGACCCTAAAAACCTGATCCAGTGAGTGCCACCCCTGCACATGGCAGAGGGCTTGGGACCAGCTGAGCTTTGGGGGCTTTTCCTACCCAAACCATTCCATTGTTCTATGATTCTATAAGCCACAGAAAGGAGCCAGGATGGCTGAAGATTCCTTGAAGTTTGCAGAATCAAAGGATTCTGCAAGAAATGTGAACCCTCACATTAAACACCTAGCAACACACTGACAAAGAGCTGAAAGGAATGTGAGCCCATGAAAAAGGAGAGACTCCATTTAGGAAAACTGTCAGATGTTCCTGAATGGCATGTAATCCATCTCCTTTGTCTCCTCACACATGCTGTCTCCTATAAACTGCCTTACCCCTAAATATCTGATGCACTTTGTGTTTAATATTCTGTCCTTCCTTATTGTTATAAAGTATGACGATGCAGTGAAACTGTGCTTCATAAATTAACAAATAATAATAAAACACTGCTTCAGGAACTTGTCTAAATGATGTAATATTATCATGAATCATAGCCTTAATGAGGATAAAGGAAATATTTGACAATGGAGTATCATATTGCAAAATTCAGTGCAATGAAGTTATAACAGCTCTCAGTAGCACCACATCATTAAATAAATTTAGCAAACTTTTCAATTAGATGCCACGTCCTGGCTTTAATAAACTTCTGGGGAGTTTTCTTTTGTATCTTTTGTGTTTTTTCTTTTTTGCATCTCTGGACAGAAAGAGAGTTTGAACATCTGAGCAAGTTTAGAGGGGCTAAGTGAAGATGACAATAATGTATAAAGCAGAACTGGGAAAATCACTTTAAAACATTAAGTGAAATTGTACATGGGCTAATTTACAGACTAGGGACTCCTAAGGGAAATTTCTTTTATCCTCCTGAGCTACTCCATAGCAAAACATTATCAGGAAACCATTTCAAAAAATCATGCCAGCTTAGGAATTGCCACAATTAATGAATCTCATGGACCAATCTTCCCCATTGTTCTTTCCTTAACAATGTCTAATAGCTTGTATTTTGGAAGAAAATGTGAAAAAGCCCCACAGCCTTGCTGCACACAGCTGTAAGGTTACTCCCTTTGGTCTCCTCACAATCGCTAAAATGAAATAATTTAAAGGTGAAGCATATGCTTTAATATTATGGGAGACTTGTTAGGCAATTAGAACTCTAGCTTTTCTTTATAAGCATTCAAGGAGCTGATCTTAGGGGAACGTTTCTGTATTTTTGGTCTCTGTTACACCTGGTGTCTAACAGTTTCACAGTGGATTTCTTTCATGGTACTACTCCAGTAGCAGGCAGTATTCTTGCCCCCCTGTGGATAACCATTGTTTCCTGTAGATTTTTTTCTCTGTTTGCTGTGATTTTTGTTGCAATACACTATGCAAAGACACGATATAGCAGCTGCTGAGTGTTCCATCACCTTTGCCAAGCTTTGCAGCTCTCAGTCATACAGGCACACCCAGGATATGAGATGCTGATTAGTTCAGGAGATACAGTGTGTCCCCACACCAGTAGGAAGGACTGCTCACATCCCTACCCACCAAAACAGAGGACATGGAAATAGAGCTGTGGGTTTCTATTTGCGATTTCTGCTTCAGTATTCTCACTCAGTGCTTTCTGCTCAAAGATGAAAATGTTTTTAAAAGTAACTGCAATAGATTACCACAAGTCACGATGCAGGAGCAAGGGCCTTAACATCTCTACATTAATATTTTCTTTTTTTGGTGTTTTTTTTTGTTGTTGTTTTACACACCCAAACATGTAGTTCTGGTGTCAAGTTGCTTATCTGCTGTTGTGAAGGGACTCACAGAATCACACTTCGTGAGAGAAGAGAAAGATGCCTTAGGAGCTGCCAGTGCCTTCATCTCTCTAAAAGGAGTCGTGGGACAGCAGAGTGACCTTCCCTGGCAATAGGAATGATGCCATTCACGACTACAATCCCAGAGCACATTCCCAAAGCACTGCAGAGCACCTTACAGCATTGTTCCTTACCTCCATCACCAGCACAACCTTCCAAGAGTGGCGTGATTACAGCCCTGAGCCCATTCCTCTCTTGTCTCCTAAGGAAGACAAGCAATTTATTTTCTCCTCTGTAGCAGTGCCCTCCTTCCTGGCCTGGCACATCTCTCCAAGTCACTGGGTGTGATGTAAGGGTGGGCAGAGACTGGCCCTCATCAGTAATTCTGCTTCGTTATGCCCATGTAGAATAAAAGCAGCCTTCTCCACACCAGGCTGCTTATTAAACAGCTCTTAATGGTCTGTGAGACCTTCCCTCTTCCCTCTGCCTCCGAAAATGTACATTGCTTTATGGGACTTGTGGGAACT
>VWYP01003387.1:0-21984 GCA_013400435.1 Pycnonotus jocosus
AAAAAGTGAAAAAAAGCCCAACCAAATATTTTGCTTTTACTTGAAACATTGGAAACATTAATTGACCTTTGAATACAACGAAGACCTGAGATGTTCAAGATCTTGTAATTTTTGTCTCTCCAATATGCCGTGTTCTTAATAGGTGTGTTCCTATTCCCACTGTCCTCATCATACTTGCTCTTGAAGAAGTCAAACTGTCTTCCCCAAGCTTAGCAGGAGCTTCAAGGCCAATCTAACTCAATGACACCTCCATGGCTGCTCAGTGACAACTCTTCAGTGAGGTGTCAATCTCCTGCTGTAGACAAGGCACCAGTTTGACATGCAGAACTACAGGCTGCCCCCAAGCAAGTAAAAACACTTATTTAATACAAAATGTAAGTAAAATGGACAACTACTGTTTTCTTCTACTCTCCTCACAGCTATAGCTGTACAATATTCCTAACTCCTGAAGAATGTGATTAATGGCAGTTTTTTCCTACTAAGACCTACAAAGTAGTGCTGAAAATTGCATTGTTAATACTGAAATAGATATGCATAGCTTAGAAATGTACATAATGTAGTTTTATATATAATGCTTTTGGATTTTTATTTATGCCTTTGTGTAAACATGTGCTTTTCATATCTTCATATTTTCATATCTTATCAAAGAAAGTAAATTTATTCCATTAGGAGACATGCATTTATCTAATTATTTCTGCATTTGTCTTTTGGGGAAAAACTCCTATGTATGTGCCATGTGCAGGTGTTTTAGCTCCTTTAAGTCAGTTCAGAACAGGGGGAATAGACAGAGCTTTAATAAGCTCCAAGAAGGCAAAATTGTAATTGTGCTACTTGTTTTGAAAGATAGATTAAAAAAAATATATTTTTTTAAAAAACTTATGAGGGACATATCTTTAAAGTGCTGCTTAATTAAAAATCCCAGGATTTTTTGTGTTAGTGTTTTTACTCCCTTTAATCACACTACAAAGCAGACACTGAATGGTAGGTAAGTTTTTCAGAATCTACACCTGCTAGTAGAATTTTTTATCCAGTGGCAAAACCGGGGTGATTGCAGCTTAACAGGGGCAATGCTGTAGCCAGGTTTCTGTGGCCAGGTTCCCTGTCTACCATGGAAAACAGAAGATCTCCCTCAGTGCAGGTGTCAAGGGAGCTGTTTGGCATGACAGTGTCAATGAGAGCTTAGGGACTCTTCAGTGCAGGCATCATTGATTTAAAAGACAGTTATAGCTCCTCGGGAATCATTTGGCCTATCCCCATAAATACACCCTTAGGGACACTAAAGCACACATTACTGGAACAATAGTGTGTGATAGCTGTTCTTTCAGTTTTACACTGCTGATACTGTAGTTGAAGGTGTCATTCAATCTTTAGATAAAAGTAGGTAGAGGATTATTTTACACTTGCAGCATAGGAAGCAGTTGTAACTTCGTTTTTGTTAAGGCAGAGATCTGTATTATCTTAAATCCTGGGAAGTCTTAGTGACAAAATCCTACAGTGAAAATGAGAAAATTTGGACTATGTTGGGGCAATTTGCTATGATTGAAGGAATTGTCTTTATTCCTCCTCTCTCTTTAGGTTGTTGAAGGACTTTTTCTCATCTAGCTCTTTGTCCATGTTCTCAGTCAATAATTCTCTTTGTTTGTGTCCACATATAATTTGTTTTAGTGGGTTTTATTTTTTGCTATGGACTATATACTTTTATTTTAGAGATAGTAAAAATGCCAGACTGCTGTTTCTGTGCATTACATTAACCAAATTCTGAAGTGTAATATGCCATGAAGAACTTGGCCATAGGAAATCGGTATTGTTTTAGGCAGAGAATAAATGGAGTCTCAATAACAAAATATGTGGATAATAGAAACTCTTGCAGAAAAAAAAAAATGAAAATAGGTCTGAAATTCGCCTCTACAAGAGATGGGGAGCTTATGCAACATTTAAGGTCTTTATATCATTGTAAAATAAACCCAAAACTTAGTAATGAACACTTATTTGGACAGATCAAAGGATGTAGTCAACCAATGCCAGAGGCAGTTGATCTCAAACATCTTTCCCCTTCCTGTCCTGTTCTTGTCCCTTGCTTGTCACCATACATTGATCACAATACATAATGTTTACAATAATCCTCTGAAAGGCTTCTCTCCTATAATGCAGAAAACATAAATGCTTATCTTACATTTTGATGTTGGCCAGTTAGACAGGAAATTTTTCCTGACTATCTGAATTAACAATAAATGTCCAGATCATGTATATATTTAAAAGATTATTGTAGCATTAACTTCTGAAAAGAAACATTAATAAATACAGAAGACAACCAAAGCAAATTATTTTTTTTTCATCACAATGTATGGCTATTAAAAACCAAGCAAATACACACACCTCAATCCTCCACAACTCACCTAAAAAAAAAAAAAAGTTAGTTGTTTTCACCCTATAAAATGGTGTAACTTCAGTGATTCATGATGTCATGAAAGGAAGAGGTTTTGCCTGCAGTTCTCTCAAAGGATTTGCCTCCCATTGATTTGGTGTGAGAACAAAGTCAAACTGACTATGTTACATAGAGAAGAACTTATTCATTTATTCCAGGCAAACATTTTCATATAACCAGGGTATCTTTCAGTCTTTGGTATTCACATCACATCAAGAAGAAATCATATTGACACTTTCTAATTTCCTTTATAGCAATGAGTGAAAACCAACCTTTGAAAGCTTGGTTGTCTTTGGAGAAAGAAGATTAAGAGGATATAATACAGGCTACTAAAATTAGAGCAGGACAGAGAACAAGAACTTCCTTACTGTCTAAGCATTCTGATGAATCTGAGATTAAATTAATTAGGAAAATAAGATTTATTCTCAAGCTTAGTGGTACTTTGACTGAGATGCTTGTTATCTGACGCTGAGACCACCTTTCACATGGCAGCAGCATCCATTGTTTTAAGCTTCTTTTTAACCCCATGACAGATCAGTCTCACCCACAGTGACCACTGGTAAAGTCCATCGACAAGACTAACTCCTGCACCTTACAGGAAAGTTGAGACCAGCCTGGTTGGGCAAGACAAAAATCATGCCGTGGGCCCTTTTATCTGTTCCTTGACACTATTAACCTCACCAATGTAGGCATAGGCTACATGTGCAAAGAATATCTAGACTGTAGCCCAGTTGTATTTGAATTACTCAGATATGATGCTCCCATATGATCAACAGTGGATTTTTTCCAAATGTATTCCTCCATTTCGTGGATCACTGCAGGAAGATGAAAGGTGTCTTGTTAGAAGAATAATGATTAAGACTTTAGAAATTCAGAGAATTCATTCATAGCTTTCTAATGTGACTAGTGTAGCATTTGTCTCCTTTTTACTTGGAAGGCAATCCTAAGTAATGTGCCCTAGTGGACAACGAGCAGGAAGGTTGGTCTAGATGATCTCCAGTGTTTCCTTCCAACCTTTGCCATTCTGTGAAATTACCCAGACTGGATATCAAGTGAGAGAATCTGCCTCCTTTTTTCATCTATCATGATTGTGTAATTGTGAAATAGCATTTATTTTTTGATTTGAGACTAAAAAACAACCAAGGGAGAAAAGGTTGTCTTGAAAATTCACTTGGAAGTATTACAGCTAAAAAAAGTTTATTTGCAAGGGATTGTTAACAGGTTCATTTTCAATGGGTCATTGAGGAAGTTATTGTTGTCACAGGAATATTTCCATATTAGCCAAATAGCCTATCTATTTTTTTTTTTTTTTGATTTTTGTAGTGGTCAGTCAAGTAAGTTAAAAAACCCCAAACATATGTGTAAAGAAATACAAGGAGGAGACCATTAAGTTATTAAAGAAAAAACAAAACAAAACAAAACAAAACAAAACTGTTAAGACTTTGCTAACCTGGAGTTCACCTGCCCGAAATCATATTATCACTAATTACATTACTGATTCAAAATAATGAGATGGATTCCAAATCATCACTAATAAAGTTATGATAATTAATTACTGAGATATTGAGAATAATAAACCTTCTTACCACCCTCATTATATTTGGGCTCCATGGAAATGAGGATAAAAAAATTTCATTAAAGAAATACAAAGTCATAGAGTTGCTCTGGTCTAGCTTTAACTTTCTAATTAGGTTTTAAAAGTCATCACTCTAATTAAATACTTTTCATACATATATAGATGATATTTCTCCAAAAAGCGAAGATCTTTGTTAGTGATATAAGAATTATTGCAGCAGTGGAACAACAAAAGTACCATTGCCTACTAGAGCAAAATAATAAGTTTTAAGTATTACATGAAAGTTTTTTGGGTATTGATGATTAAGAACACAGCACAATTTTAAAATAAATTTGTCCTTTTCAGTTACTTTTAATTTAAGAGTCTGTATACACTTTCTTCAGGCACTCTGCATCCAGAAAAAAAAATTGCTTTATACAAAGTGATTTTTCATAGAATCATAGAATATCCTGGGTTGGAAGGAATCCACAAGGATCATCAAGTCCAACTCCTGAACTAAAAGCAGATCAGATCCCAATGCATTCAGGTTTTTGCTGTCAATATTCATCTTATATGAGGGCATTTGGTATTGTCTCTGAAGGACTTCATTACATCTGAATTTAGAATATTGAGCACTAGCTTCTACAAATAAACAGAAACAAAAAGTCATTCTTATATTCTCCTAAGGAAGAGTGACTCTTCTTGGAAATTGTGCTGCAAAATTATTTCTCCAAGAAGCTCTTCTGGAGGTGCATCTCATGTAAGCCTCACTTTATTTCTTTTTGGGCTATCAGATGTAGTGATTTAATTTATTTCACATTTACATCCATTCTACTTTTTAATCTATGCTATTTATTTAAACTGGCAGGTTTCTGAATTTACACTCAAAAGAATTCAACATATTCCATCCTGCCCCCCCAAATACCAGTTGAGTTTCAGCATAGAAGATCTCTCAATCTTTGCAAAACTGATACTACAAACACCTTGGCCTAATCTATGTGAAATAACCAAAAAAAGAAGCTTGGAGCAACTCTCCTGTCAGCAAGGACTCTTGTAGTGTTCTACATAGTACATTACCACCATTCTTTTTTCATGGATAGAAGTTTTAGTCACCCTGGCATGTATTACAGGATGTCTAACAAAACACAGATGAATTAAGCAGAGGAATACCTATGGATTCCCTTCCACATGCCAAGTGCCAAGACTGAATCAGTGAGATAAATAGAGGTCCCTGAATCAGAAGCACCCCAGTTTTGAGTTAAGAAGCTGAAATAGAGAGGAGTCTAAATCAAAAATGTGGGCATGGAAATGTTTGCAGGTGTTTGAAAGGCAGTCCTGGAGGAGGATCTGAATACTGAAGGTAAAGCCAGACTTTGCATTGAACTATGCTTAACGTATGTAATTAAACATTAAATTGATTTATATTGTACTGAGAGTATCCTATTAATTAATGATTTTTTTCCTGGGGTTAAATAAAAATGTTACTTTTACTTCTTCTCCAATTAATCTTTACCCAAGAGAGATGATCTATTTTAACTGCTTTCTAGAAGACCGTGTTTGTTTTTCTTTGTCATACACTTAACAAACAGCCTTTCTACATTTGTCTCTCTCTTAGGGCACATTCACAAAAAGACAATGCAACTCTACAAATTATTTGGCAGCTGGCAGTAGAATATAATAAGTACAATAAATTAAGAAACGACTCACCAACATTTTTTTCCCAAATTGCACTATAAAAAGAAGAGTCACAGTTTGTGAAGCAGGAGCTTTGCTCACAAACAAGTGAGGGCTCTGAGGGTGGTGCAGTCTGTGCTCAAGGTCTTAACTGCACACAGACAAATGGTTCCCCTTAGCTCTGCTTCACAACAGGAAGTTGTTGTTATAAGATAAATGTGCCCAGGGTAAAATGTTCTGAATCTCAGCACACTGATTTGTGAAGACATAGAGCTGTCTCAGACACAGCGGAAATTTAAGCGATTATTCAGGGCAAGCTGGAGCAGACAGCAGGCAGTGCTTTTGAGCAAAAAATATGTGGGGGGTGTTTCCACTGGAGATGTAGAATTTGTTTACATAATGACACCATTCTGACATCTGTGGTGCTTTTGCACTGTCGTGCATCTCAAAAAAGCCACTGTGTGAGAAACCTGTCAGGTTTCCCCTGACAAAAATACAGAGTAACAACATAAAATAATAAACCCCCTGAAATGGATAAAAATTAATTTAAAATTTTGTGTTTCAACAAAATATAATTAGGTTTTAATTACGAAAATACAGTTTGCACACACAAGTAAGCTCATTGAAATACTTAGCAATTGATAGAATTAGAAATCATGGATTTCCTGAAATATTAACATTTCAAGCTTTCAGAAAATTGTCTGCATCTTGGCTTTGTTGATTTTAATGATTTTTTTGTTGGTTTTAATGATGTTGTTTTTTCATGTTCTTCTTGAGCAGCTACACACTTTTTTGAGAACTTGGGGAATAAAAATTCATACATTTTTTTCTCAAAAATTAGTAGCTTGAAAAACTATTAAAAATGATACAAATTTAGTAGATATCCAGAACATCTCGGGAGCATACACTTCAGGGTTTTCTTCTCTCTGGTTTTGGTCCACCCCATTGCAAAGATACTGTCATCCTCTTTCATCACCCTCTCCCCCACACAATATGTAAATTCTTTTTATAGTTCAAATGCCTTTAGTAAGGTCTTTTTTTCCTGATGTCTGGCTCTAATTACAATGAAGTAATTGCACAATAGATGTATAATGATATCAGATTTCCTTAAATTTATGGCAAGAAAAAAAAAGAATAAAGGTGTAATGCTCTTGTTTTGGTATCTTAATGGAAAGTAAAAAGTGGTGATTGGAGCAGGTCTGATCCCAGGAGCTTACACTTTGTATCTGTTAGATCATGGCTCTATGTTTGTAATGTTTTGTAGTGGATATCATCCCAAAATACTCCATATGGAAATGAAGTAGCATAAAAATAACATCAGAAAGTAAAGGATAGTGCTTATATATTTATGTTGCTAAAGCTCTTATCTGTCTTAGAGTTCCCTTTGTTCAGCTCTTTGCTTGCATCTTTTTGCACCACAAACACACCACAAACACCAGTTTTCTAACTGCTCAGTTTGCAGGGATTACTGAAGTATCTCCAAAGCTAAAATTAAAGGTTGATGGATCAATGCAGCAAACAGACTTTGGCCATGAACGGATGCATACCTGAGAAGAAAGACAAGAAAATAATTTTGCATGGGCAAAGAAAGGGTCTCACTTGAAGCTTCCATCAAAGGAGAGAACTCTCAAACTATGTGAGCATGAAATTGCTACAAACATTCTATATACATGTGGAAGGTTTACTTATAGTTTTTAAGAGTATGTGAAGGATAGCAGAATCGGATTACTTTATTTATCCCTTGGATCAACTAGATGAGATGCCTTCCCACAGCAGTGATGAGCAAAACATTAAACTGGATACTTAGAAACACAGGTAAAATTTAACCTGTCATAGGGAAAAAATAAAAAAAGGCAAAAAAGAGCACAACAATTTTGTTGTCCTATAGGGTTGTAATTTTCAGCTATTCTTTGTTTCCTTTTAGAAATTCATTATAGATGCTTGGATTAAAAATTCAAAACCAAGTCTTATTTTGTTGCAACTTAGTTTTTGGCAGAATGAAGAACCAAAGAAAATTGTTTGAATTGTGCACAATTTCAAATAATGGTATGTTGGAAAATTAGTGCAAATAATCCAAATAGAGTCTCCATGAACTGCTTGTCCCACGTTTATTTCATCTCTCCCATCATCCTCCTTTCCTTTCCCACATACAAGTGCTATGATATTGTGTTTCAGATGGTAGCTTTTGTTGCTAACTCTAGCAATTCCTTGTACAAATTTTGATTTATCTTTATTAACTTTGTGTCACTGATGCTCATAACTCACAAGGAAATGAAGAAAGGCAAATATTTAAGGCAAATATGTCCTGGATTTTCAGGGTGAAAACCCAGAAGACTTTGCAATTTAAGAAATTTAAGAATTTAAGCATTTTATCTTATGAAAAGTAATAAATTACAAATGTAAATACATGTATTTATGTTCTTTCAAATTTCATGAGAGATGATTTATTCAACTTGGACTACTTGTCTTTCTATAGTTTTTGGAAATATAGAATAGTTTCCCATTGCATGGAAAAAGTTGCATGTCTCCCTATTTCATGTGGTATACAGCTGGCATACTTTTTCTAGTACACTGCTCTAGTAAGAATTCCATCGCAAAGATGAGTTATCTTCCATGTTGTATCACTTCCTTCTGCCTGTGTTATAAGCCTGCATTCTACATCACCAGTATTTGAATAGCATAAAAAGTGTTCTATTTCCCGTAACCTCCGTCTCCTGTGACTCTGGGATGATCTGCCTCTTTTTCCCTGCCTTCATGAGTCTAGTGAGGGATGTGGCAGTAAGGAAGGGATTTTTGTATAAGGTAGCTGTTTAAATCTACCACACAACAAAATATCTCAGTGATAAACAGCTAAACTGATACACATGTTTGCAATTTTCCAGCCTATGAGGGCATTTTCAGAGATGAATTTCTACTTTGCTGGGACCACCTGTCTTGTTCAGCTGGGAGAGGAGAAGGCTGAGGGGTGACCTTTTCACAAACATGCCGTGTTCTCAAGAGGGGCAGCAGAGGGAATGTGCTGCTCTCCTCACTCTGGTGGCCGCCAACAGGGCATGAGGAAATGAAATAAAACTGCACCAGAGGAAGCTCATATTGGAGATTAGGATTCTTCTCTGACAGGATGGCCAGTCACTGGAACAGACTCCCCAGGGAAGTCACAGCACCAAGTCTGTCAGAACTCAGGAAGTGTCTGGACAACACTTTTAGTCATATGGACTAGTTTTAGGCAGTCCTGCAAAGAGCAGGAATTTGGACTTATTGGCTCTTACTATTGGGACTCTTCCAAACTGAGATACTAGATTCTATGTAAAGAGTTCCAAACTTGTTTTGGCTCATAATTCAATACAAGCCCTTCTTTGTGATCAAATTTTGAATATATGTATATATACTGGTGAGTAGACTCATATGACTCCTGGCCTTTCCAGAAGGACACTTTATTAAACACAAGTATCTCTGGCAAGGAAAAAAGAAAACAGAGTAGTTAATCAGAGTCTTATTTGGAGCAGACAGAGTTAGGACTAGCTCTCCTAACTTGGCAGAAAATTTAGCTGGTACAGTCCAACACAGCAGCTACATCCTCAAATTCTACTGTGGCTGAAATTCTACTGTGTTTTACTTTCTACTATCTGTTTTCAGACTAAAGACTTTGCAATCATCTCTCTATTGCAAACTGGATAATAAGTGCTTCTCAATGAAACCAACTCATAAGATTTAAGTGTTCAAAGGAATTCCAGGCAGAGAAATTTTAACTAAGTTATGAACATCTAGGAAATGACTTATAGAAATCACAGGAATTAAATTGTGAAAATGGGAAGTCAAATATCAGAAACAGAACACAAATGAACACAAAATTCTCAGTGAATTTTTTAATCAAGCTTTATTGAGATAGATTTTGTGGCAACTAAATACAGCAGATTACTGACACTTCATGGAGGACCAAGTAAATAGAGTGTACAGAGCTACTCCCTCCTGGTCAAGTTGCCTTCTGCATGGTGTGAGGCAGAAGAAAGGGAAAATATCTTGATGCTTTCTGCCTTGGGCAGTGACAGTACTGTTCTATACCCTTAGGAGTACTTTGCCAGAGGCATCGTATTTTTCTCGGTGTTCTGAGATAATACAGCTCAGAACTATTGGCAAGGTGTACACAGATCAAGCTCGGAATGTGTTCTTTTGAATATAAAGTGGATTCTAATTTTTCTGGGTAGCTGACTACTACAAACAGAAAACAGCTGGTCATCTTCCTCTCAGCAATTACATTTTCCTGCTCTTCAAAGGTACAGTATGTGTGTTAGTTATTCTTTACATTAAGAGGCTCATGATATGTTTGCAGGGAAATAAGACCTGTCTTGTGTTTCCAACTACATTCCAGCTTTTCTTTCTGAGAAGCTGAGAAGCAGAGACAGCAAGGGACTTGCTGGACCAGCCCATGGATCCAGCCTGTGCAGATCCCTTTGCAAAGCCTTCCTATTCTCCAGCAGGTCAACACTCCCACACAACTTACTGTTGTCTGTGAACTTACTGGAGGTGCACTTGATCCCCTCATCCACATCATCAATAAAGATATTAAACAGGATTGGCACAAATACTGTGCCCTGGGGAACCCTGCTAGTGCCTGGAAACAGACAAACAAACCAAACCAAACCAAACAAACAAACAAACAAACAAAAAACCCCCCAAACCCAACCCAACAATAAAACAAACAAAAAACCCAAACAACAACAACAAGATTAAACCAACAAAGCAAAAACCCAAAACATAACAACAACCAAAAAAACCCCAACAAAACCCAAAGATGCAAAAAACCCAAAACCACACCTAACAATCAGTTCCAGCAGGAACAATTCCTGCACCAAAGGAGGCTTGACAAACCCAAAATGGAAAACCTTTCTGCATGAAGGATGTTGCATATCTTTCTTCCCATTCCCTTTATTACTGTAAAAAGACTCTTGGACAAAAGACATCTGATGATGATTCACATGTTTCTGGGAATGGTAGGGGCCTATTTTCAGTGATTAAAATCAATTATTGAAGCAGAGAGACAGAACTGTCCACAGTTAATCAGAAATTAATACTGTAATGCAGTTCCTTAAAGATGCTGTGTATCATTTAACTGCCTCTGTAGCATAACTGAGGCATTGGTACATCCAAAGTAAGCTTCATTAGACATCTATCAGTGATGGATGGCTATTTCAGTAATTTCATAGTGCAAAGACAAACCACAGAGCCTCATGTATATTAATCTGCTTAGCAAAAGCAATGCCAGCATCAATAGATGTCATTATCATCAGAAAAAAGGACAGCAAATCCATCAACTGGTTACACCTAAGTAAAAATAGGTATGAAAAATTAGGTAAGAAAACAGAAACCTGATAGTTGAAGTATGAAATGGGGAAAAATAAGATAGCTCTTCAATGGTATTAAAGATATCAAGATTTAATATTGATTTACTGTCAAATGAGGTACATGTTTCTTGCAGTGCTTTATGCCTAAATGATTATTTATGAGTCCAAGCCATGTTGCAAATAAGCACATATTTTCTTGAACACACCACAGGTGTGGTGCTGTGATCCTGCTTCTAGCACAGTCAAAAAGATTATGTTTAATGGATTACGTGAACATGACAGCGTCTCATTTATTTAAGAATAATAAAGATAGAAATCTAAAACACAACTAGCAGGGGATAAATTCAAAACAAGCAAAATAAACCAGTTTTTGTTCTTTGTATCTAAGTAAGGCAAGAAAATCCTTCCTGAAAGACATTGAGATATTTTCAAGACTTCAAAAATCAGCAAAAGTTTGCTGAAGAAAAATCTACAGCAAACCTCTAAATACAAAAATATCACCTGTGATTTATGGAATCTTTGAACTGCAGATGGACGTAACCCAGGATGCTGTTCTCACCACAGAACTGGTATTTCTACCTATCTGCTCAATCCATAATGCCTTCTGCAAGTTTCTGCTATTTGCTATGATCAAAGAATGGATATTATGTCTGATAGGCCTTTCATCTGATTTAGTGAAACTGGTTTCAAATTTCTCTATAATGTAAGCGATACCTTCCAAAATGTACGAATACTTTAAGATTCTATTAATGTAGTCTGTAGTGGACAAAAAAGGCATTCCAATTTGCTGTAAAGGGCATGGATATATGAAGCAATTCTTTGAAGTACTAAGAACTTTCCATAGTAAAGCAGTTCACCCAACAAATTAACTGTTTTAATACTGTCTATAATTGCAGCAATACCAAGACCATGCTTGATTGTAATATTAACTATGGGATATGGTACCACACAATTAACTCTGTAGAGCAATAAATGACAAGAGAAAATTTGCTGGTAAAAGTCCTTCATAGAGAAAAAGATTAAGGACATTCCAGGGCAAAGATCCTACAGAGATTATTTTGACTTGTTTCTCAGATTATTTTGATAGCAGAGCAGACCCTGTGGCTTTTTCCTCAGCAACAGGCCAAAAGAGATTATATTTTTCCTCTTTTTTTTTTTCCTCTGAGATTCAAAGATTTCCTTTGAAAAAAGTCGGTTGTGGTGATTTTCTGGTGATGCCTGCTGCTTGAATTATTCAAAAGAGGTAATATCTAGGAGGCAGTAGCAAACTGAATATGGCACAGAATTAGTTACTATTTTTTCAACAAAAAAACCCACTTTCAGTACTAATTGTTTGTACCAAGAGAGGCTCCTACAGTTACAGCAGATCTAGTATAGTGTGAACATCTGAATTTACTTTCCTAATACTTTGGTAATTGCCATTGTATGTCTGATAAATCCTGTACAAGCTGTGAGACCTTGAACAAAGAAATCAGTAGAGTTATAAGAATCTACCCAACTGAAATTAATTCTCTAGCTAACTGCATGTTGCTCTGTGCCCAATCATGCATTCTAGACAGACGTCTGCCAGAGCCATATGTCCTATCATTTGTATTAATTTTCTTTAATTGGTCATAATATTAACTTACAAGTACCTGCTATAGGTGATACTGAGGGTAGAGTGTCCTATAACATAAAGTATTAACCTTCACTCTTGTCAGAGAGAACATGTGGTGTGAAATCCCTTCCCCTTTTTTGGACTCCCAGAAAGTCCATGCATATGATCTTAAAATGGCAGGTTTTTAACCCTTTCATTTGAATTTAAATTCAAATGGAAAATGGAAGTGTACCCTTTGCTTTTCTTTGTAAGCTTAATAATCAAGAGAAATCACAATGCTTATGTTACATGTTTCAGTTAGAAGCCTTTAGGACAGTACCAGAATTCAATCTTAAGATTTCACTTTTATTTCTAGAGTAATAGCACCATGTAGAGTACATAGGCTTTCAGGATGCATCTGTACAGTATTCAATAATTTGATTTGTATTTCTGAGAGGCAGTTTCTTTCTCACACTTTTTCTTGTGTTTCTTAGTACCAAATTCACCCACAAACTTGTTCACAGCAGTTCTGTATCTTTGAAAACATAACCTGGAGAGGTATAACTGTATCTGTTCAATCAATTTTATGAGCTATATATAATTTAGAAGGGAAAAGATTTTTGGGCTCTTCGAAATGTTCTTGATAATATGAATCTTGCATGACTGTTTTTAAGTCAGTTTTTCAGCACTGTGAATGTATCAAACACTTAATGCTGATACTGTAGAGATGATGCCATCACCTAGGATTTTGATAACAGAAATACATATTCTAGGGGGTTGGGAAGTATTTTACACTCTGGGAAATGTAATTAAGATGATGGCCATTTTACAGCTATGAACTTGCCTCGGAGGAAAGATGGCTAAGAAAATTCAATTTGATTAAGAAATGACCTGCCAATACATTGTTTGGTCTTTGCAAAAGAAAAGATTCATTCTACACCTGGTAAAATATGCGAATATGGATCCACATAGCACATTACTTGTTTAGCAAGCAAGAAGTAGTAATCTACTCTGCAGGTGAACTTTTTATTCTGTGTCTTCAACAGTTATTCACATGTTACAAATATTCTCACCCTGTAGTCTATAATTAGTAGAATCAAAATGTAATAACACCAAACAAAACACCCAGGACTACAGTATTTGCATAGTTAATTGAAGCATACATATTTAGTGGGATAATATGATTAGGGAGAGAAGGAAACTAATATTATACTCAGAATATATCACCTTGACTCTTAACTGAGAATTTCTAAAGCAAAGTAGAGGCTATAGGAATGCCAGTAGTTTACCTCCTCAAAGTAGTTTTAGCTCTAGGGAGAAACTAATGCTAAAAAGTTTCTTTTGAGACTGTAACATAAAAATTGCTATCTCTTAATAACTAATTTAGATGTTCTTGCTTGCAATGAAGAAAAAAGTTTAGGATTTTAAGAATGTACATGTATGCATTAAAACATGTGAGAGTACATAACTACAATCCTAGACATTTTTATGCTATGTTCCAATTACGGTATACTGAGTGAAGTTTGATACACTTACATTTCTAGGGATGAGCGTGTTTGTGGGATCATGTTGCTACCCAGCATTTTAGGGAGACTTGGGGACATGTTGAGGTGCTCCTTCAGCCTTTCCATCTTTGTCAACAGGCTGCAAAGGAGTGATGTGTTGCCCCAGGGAGAATCTCAGTGTGAAAAGCTGGGAGTTGGCACTCTGGGGTTTGCCAAGAGATGCTGGGGCCCTTTGTCTAGTTGAAGCCCTGCTATCCCAGTAGTAGTATTCACATGGCTATAAAGAAGAATCTTCATTTTCTCTGTTCAATTCCTACTGAAAAAAACCCAACCCCAAAACATTTATCCAGAGTAATTTTCATTCAGCATATATTGCATGCACTTAGTAATGATAATGACTAGCAAGACTGAATTTTCAAGATTTGGTGCAACAGTTGAGGATATTAAAAAATATTAATCTGTAAATGACTAAAAGCATTCATTTGTAAGTCACTCTGAAACAGAGAGAGATATTTTTAGTTAAACAAGGGGTGTTGAATTTACCTGAAAAGGTCAAAGATTTGTTCTGATATAGATTAAGCTCAACTGAATAATTCTTTTTTTCCTATGAACTATGTTGAAATATTGAAGTTAAATATTAATCAGAATTCAATCTTCTGTGTGGTTTAACTTTGATGTGATATCTGAATACACAGTAAATGCAAAATTATTGAAACAATAGGAAAAAATCTCTTCTTATTGCTCTGTGATATTGTTTTGGGAATATTTTGGAAAAACAGCTACATCTTGCAGTCCTTTCTTATCTTACTTTAAAGCTGCATGTCTAGGCATAAGTAAAATTTTCCTTGTGAAACTTCTTTAAAGTATTACCGAAGTAATTTTCAGAGCTTCATGACAGAGAAGGGGAAGGTAAAGTTATAACAGCTGTGTGCATGGTTGATAGATTCTTGATCATTATTTAAATTGATCTACACTTCCCAAGAGACAGCACACTCAGTTTACTGATTGGAAAAGTCAAAATAGTCATACTCGTCACCAAAATCTTTGTGTTTAGATATATACATTTAGATGTAAGTAGCTTTTTATAAAGTAAGTACATTTTTAACATATTTATATATTTTCCAGCACCTGAGAGTATGTATGCATGTACGTGAGTCTGTATACAACCATGTGCACTAAAACAGAACTGCAAAAATGTCATTGTTGACATTTACGTAGACTCTACTCAGGTTTAAAATACTGTATAAATTGGTTTTGACTCTTTCTTCTTGATGCCATTCCTGACTGGTACTGTGACAGAGCAGAGAAAAACAGAGAACTGTACCAGATAAATTTACTGTATTTTTGAAATCTCAGAAAATGAGTGCATCAAATTTTGGGTCATGCTTTTTATAAATGGCTATCACCATTCAACAAAAGCCCTAGCTGATATGACTTTTATATTAACTCTGCCCAGGACTCTTTCATTATTATATTCCTTGTTCTCTCTAAATAACTCAAGAGCCAGTTCATAAAGGGCAAGTAGTGTAGCAATGCAAAGCTAAGATCACTGAATTTTTAAGGTACTGCTGCTTACTGGAAATTATAACTCAAGTCAGGTACCGAGATAGATAAGGTAGGTGGAGAGTATGGAAAAAATATATTGGAAAAGCAAAAAGTGACCCAGATATAGATACTGATAATTAATAATTGTTCAAAAATATTTTACATTTCTATACAATATAAAATGTTTTCAAATTGAGGTGTGGATAGAGTTGTTACCAAACAGCTTTTTGTGAGGTAGGTTTTCAAGTTTGGTCTGATTAAACATAGGGTTCCCAAATCCCAGAAAAAAAAGTTGTATGGACTGTGGTCTGTGGTAGTCTACTGTAGGGACAAGGAGGTCCAAGCCTGAGAAAGCTGTATGTGTGGAGCAGCTGAAGGTGAGAGGATCCAATGATTAGTTACTCAGTAGACTGAGTGTCTAAGGCCAGTTAGCTGAGGCATCTCTATTATACAGGTGCATATGTTTCCCACTAATGGATCTTATCATGACCAGCCAGAGAGGGGGCCAGGGTGATGCTGTTGGGGTTGTTGGTATTAGCCAAAATGCTGAGTGTCTGTGTTGATCCTGTTGGCCATGTGCACCCAATGCTGTTTATGTTGCTTTTGTTCTGAGTGTGTATTGGAAATTCCTGCTGGGCTCTACTACTGGCTGGACCTTGAGCTGTCAGGTTGTGGCAGTCCTGCCTTTATGAGACTAGCAGATTCATCAACTCCTAACACTTAATATTTCATGGGAGCCTTGGGGAAAATAAAATATTAAACTATGAAGTGTTTTACTTATTGTGTCAAACCTGTGGGAAAATGACAGTGTTCCTGACATGTTCATATCAGTGCAAGTGAGCAAAGCTTTTGACATCATTGCACTTTATACTCTATTAGGTCTCTTCTATCTGAACATCAGTTTCAGGTTTATTTGATATCAATAAAGTCAAACTGATCTTATGTGTGTCTGTTTAATTCATGGCTCAGTGAGTTGGAAGCAGAAAGTGTGACAGGTCAGTTGTTTAACACTTCAGTGTTTCAAATGACAGCAGGCTGGATGCAGAGTATTGTACTTGACTACCTGGACTATACCAGATGAAATCTGAAAATAGGCTTGCAGATATGACCATCTGCTCCCCCATCTACCCCTCAAGGTCAAACCTGCAGGAACATCTTACAGTTGAGTCTGTAGAGACAAGAACACCTCAGTTCCTCAAATCTTAGGTATTGACTAATATGCAGGAGTCCTAGCATTCCCAAACAAAGGAAAAGGACACTTTGGATGTCAACTGACAAAGTGAAAGCAGCATAAAAATGCATGTACAATTCCCATGTGAGGCAAGGTATTCAATAAATAGAATTATGGTTTGATCCACCTCCGTCCAACTGTGTAAAATCCACATGTGTTAGTAAGAATTCAGACAACGCATACTGCATAGAATGATAAGATCATTTAGGTTCTAAAAGACCTTTAAGATCATTGAGTTCAGCTGCTTACGCAGAACTGCCAAATACATGAAATCACAGCCCCAAATGCCACATCTACATGTCTTTTAAACACTTCCAAAATGGCAATGCAACCACCTCCCTGGGAAGCTTGTACCAATACATGCCAACACTTTTACCATCACCACTCTCTGGTGAATTCTGTGGGAAATGGTCTCAAAGGCTTTGCTAAAGCCCAGGTAGATTCCATCCACAACCTCACCCTCATTCGCATGCAGCTGGACTATCTGTGTGCAAGCTCCCCAAAAGACACAGGGTGTCCCTGCCTAGATGGAGATATGTAGATAATACTTAAGAACCTAATGAGTAAATTATGGCCATAAGACAAGGGAAGATTGTCTAGTTTATAACTATTTGCTAATTAGATGCATAACAACTAATTAATTATGGAAGAATTATGTCATTTGCTGTGTCCTTATCTGGAGAATTCAAAAAGAACCATGCCACAAGTTTTTTTTTAAAAAAGTATTGTAAAACAACTTAGTTTTGAGAGAACATCAAAGATTCATACCTCAAGGTTAAGATGAATGAGCAGTAGTAGCAGTGTCATCCAGCACCAGGAGACAAATGTATAACACAGGAGACAGGTTGCTTTATCCAACCAGTCTTCTTCTCCTTTGCAAATGTTAATATTTGCTGTAGGACTGATTCTTAATCCTGAAAATTTTTATGAGCTAATTCCCCTATGACAGAGGAAGAGAGGGAATTTATTTTAATTAAATATCATATACATTGAAACTATAAGATCACAAGCAACCAGATGCTCTGTTCATTCCAATTAATTATGCTTTGGGATTTCTGATATGCAGAAAGGACCTTGAATAGATCATCCTTAATTATAAACTTACATTGCTAATGGTAAGCAAGACTGAAAAGAGTGGTCCAGAGATGCAAACAGTTGCTGAGAGTATAAAGTGTCCTTCTACAGTTTATTAATGACAGAAAAGTAGAGTAATAATGTTTCTTGAAGTTCATTGCCTATAGCTATTGATATGACATTTAAAGATTATGGCAAGTGTTGAGAAATTATTTTTTTCAATTATTAGTTTCTCATTTTCTTCATAACATCTCCAAATTTATAAGATAACCTTGACAAACAAGAAGCAAAGAGATGTTATAATAGCTGTATACATAATGAACTGTGAAATATGCTTAAGAGAACAACTAGCTGAAATACAGTTTATTAGTCTGTACAAATCCAAAAAGTAATTAATCTGTATTGCAATCTGCGACAGCTTTCTGCAACAGAGGGATTTGGTGATGCATATTTTAATGATTGACACCATGTCTATTTTACTACCCGAGACCTTCATTTTTTTTTTCAAGGTAAATATAAAGTGCTTTCCAGCTATTCTATGGCTGTAATTATCTGTGCATGAGTATTTTTACAGCTGTCCAGAAAAGCAGATAGAGGCACTATACTCAAAAGTGTCATCTGTTGTATTCCTTGATATTTAGTGATCTGAATCAGATTCTCACTTGTTAACAGTCAGAAATTTTTCACAATTACATAGGTATTTACATTTTTGGAAATTGATAGCAGAAAGAATAAAAAAGGTCAAACAGTATCAACATGTAAAATTTTTTCAATCTCTTGCCAAACAATCACTGGAGAACACTGAAGACTATGGTCTGGCAAGATGCATCTCACTCATATTTTACAACACACATCAGACAGAAAGTATATTAGGCCAAATTATGTTTTATGAACACATCTGCCTATATCAATGCAGAATTTGTATACTGTTTTTCTTGATCTGTATACAGTAAAATTACACTTTTTAGCTAAAGCCTGGGATTTTATCAGAGAAAAAAGTACAAAATAATGTATTATTTTTTTATCCAGCATTTTCATTATAAATAGAATAGTTTCTTCTCATAGGTATAATCTGACTTTCTTCCTTAAGCATAGTAGTATCCTACTAAAAAAATGGGCATATATGTACTCAATATCACTGATATTTCTTAAGAAAAGTTAATTTATAATCTGTTACATGTGTCATTGCTTCATGGAGAACAGAACTGAGTGGTGTTGGTACCAGGCAGGCAAGGTGTGAAAGCAACTGAGAAAAAAGTGGGCTGAACTTTTCTTTTAATGTCCACCAAGAAAGAGGAGGATAAAAAAGAGGAGGGAAGGGCTTATGCTTCATGCCTCTTTCTGTTGTAAACTGTGTTTAAGAATAAATATTAGTATTAACATTTGTGAGACTGAGATGTGCTGCTTCTGGATGTCACTTCTTTATTTCTTGGTAGTTTCTTTGTTGTTGTTGTTTTGGTTTGGGTTTTGTTTGTTTGTTTGTTTGTTTTGTTGTGTTTGGTTTTTTTGAATCTGTTTAAGATGCTACTTTTTGAAAATAATGCAATAGATATGACCAAAACTTTATTGATTTGAAATAAAATGGATTCACAACAACAATTTATGTGCAAATGAATAAATATCAATGATGTTGCATTGTAATAAAATAAGTAAGAATTCAGGTTGGAAAAATTTTCTCAGATTTTATGTGTATGTATGTGTGTGTTTGTTTTGGTCATGTTATTCTGCTTTTTGAATACTAGGCTTTTTAAAAATGATGGTGAAGTAATTATTCTCCGTTTCTTCTCATATCTTTGCCATTCTAGAAAATACAGTAATAATTTGTTCTCAAGATAGCTGGATCTTTTAATTCTTAGTACTGCTCCAGTGCTTGAAGACACTTAGGAAAAATATTTCTCCACTTAATTTATTCAGTGAAAATGTGATTTAAGGCTGGAGAAGTTAATTCTTCAATCACTTATTGCTGAAAGGTCATTCGATTAACACCACATTATGCTTGTTAACTGTCAGTGTAAAACTGACATCATTACCTAGACATGCAAATTGGAAGATAGATATTATAAGAATATGCTCTGTTCAATTAGAAGCACACACATGGCTAGAGCTGCTTTTGCAGATCTCCAGATTTAATGACTAGAACAATGAAATGAGCAGAGACTACTACATCATTACTTGTTTTTAATATTTGCAACAAAGAGAAAAATACATCTCCTCTTTTATAAGGTTAAAGATAGTAAAACCACCTTGTTATTCCTATTTTTCTGTTATCTAAGCAAATTCATTCTTTATTGAGTATGGATGATATTCCTAAAGGAATTAATGTTAGTTAAGCAAGGAATTAATGTTACTTAAGCATCTAGATACTGTTTTATATTTGCACCTAAGCCCAGACCCTAAATGCTCCAGTTATATATATATTAAAGTGGTGCCACTGTAAACTCTAACAAATACAGATTTTTTCCATTTCAGAGGTTTCAAAGTTTTGGATGAAATGGTTACCAAAGTAAGGATCTAAGAAGAGTCTTCAGCTCTGTGTTCTAGTTCTTTCTCTCTTTTTTTGTTTTGTTTTGGTTTTTGGTTTTTGTTTGTTTGTTTGTTTTGTTTATTTGTTTGTTTGTTTTAAATTTGTCTCACAATACTTAGTGGGTCCTATAAAACCTGTATCAGTGAATATATATTAGAGTGAGATCTGCACAAACATGCATGTTGAAATCTTTGGAGATGGTACCTTTCCAACTGTATTCAGTCATTCAGTTATTAGAGCATTCAGGATGTAGAAAATGGCAATTTATCTCCCTTTGCTTCCTGAAGAGATTCACAACTGACCTTTGCAAAATTCTCAGTCTTGGACAAAAATGTTTGAGCAACTAAAGGAACAGGTCCTAGAACATGTAAATAATTCTATGTTCTCCCAGGCCACTCTCTGTTATCTGTTATTCCATTGGACTCCTTTAGAATTTCTGATTCTCCTATAACAGAAGTAGGAAAAGATTATACTTGAAAAAAAAATGCTCAGTACTGCAGTTGCACATGCACTTAAATCAAACTAAAGCATCTGAATATCAGAAGACTGGATTAGAAATCATGAGGATTTAACAAGACTACTGGGCCTCATTTATTTACTTCTTTTTTTTTTACCTTCAAGTTTCTTCATTTCAAGATTTTTTTTGGAAGCAGGAAAATGAAAATTTTCCTCTCACAAAATAAGTTCTAGTATTTTCAGGTGATCAAAAGATCTTAGACACTGATTCTTTAAGAGGCATAAAACAAATTCTAAATCAAATACCATGAGAGAAGTGCTAAAAATATCATACTGACGCTGAAGCTTTTTTATTTCAAGGCCAGGAATTATTTGTGGATTCAAAAATAGTGTCATCCATTTTACAGTTATTCATTTATGATTTGGAGCTATTCCATTCATTTTATATAATTTGGTAACTGTCACATAAAAAATACCTTTAAAAGGGAGGGGTTTTAATAATCTGTGTTAAATATTATTGCATCATATAGAATTGCCATGCTTCTTTTCAATTATAATTTTAAGCTCTTCCTAGGACTTCAGTACTCACCCCCTAAATTTATAATCTCAAATATTTCTGTAACTTCAATTTTCTTTAGTAGAAAAGTAATCTGAAATTGTAAATAAACCTCTTAAGTACAGTCCTTTAAACATGCATTTTTTAATTATAATTTCTTTTCTTTATAATGAGGCTCACTGAGTACTGGAACAGATTTCCCAGGGAAGCAGTCACAGCATCAAGTCTGAGAGAGTTTAAAAAGCCTTTGGACAGTGCTCTCAAGCACATGGTGTGACTATTGGAGATGGTCCTGCACAGGGCCAGGAGTTGAACTTCATTATCCTTGTGGGTTCCTTCCAACTCAGCATATTCTGTCATCCCATGGTAACTGCAGAATTAGAATCCTACCTCTTAAAGCTATTAAGAATATATTGTAATTGCTATAAAACTGATTAGTTATATCTTTCTGTGAGACACTTCTGGGAGTCATCCATTTCAGTTAGTGTTGGAAATAAAAGCAATAAACGTTAAGCTGTCTG
>VWYP01003389.1:1824-13093 GCA_013400435.1 Pycnonotus jocosus
TCTGGGTCACTGTGGGAATCAACCCTCTGGGTCACTGTGGGGTCATTGCTGTGGGTCACTGTGGGAATCAATCACTGCTCTGGGTCACTGTGGGGGTCAATGCCATGGGTCACTGTGGGAATTCTGGGTCACTGTGGGAATCAATCACTGCTCTGGGTCACTGTGGGGGTCAATGCCATGGGTCACTGTGGGAATTCTGGGTCACTGTGGGAATCATTGCTCTGGGTCACTGTGGGATCCCCCAAATCCCCAAACCAGCAATAGCTGCAAGTGATGAGTGTGTCTCTGTGTGTGTGTGTTTCAGAGGTGCCACCAAACCTGCAGAAAAGGCAGGAAGATCCATCAAAGCCATCAGCCCTCGTGCTTTGTGAAGATGCTAAACAGGAGTCACTTTATCAAATCTACACAAATGGCATTTCCATAGCACTGAGTAACAGGGAATTCCTTTCCGTGCTGCAGGAAGCCAGCGCCCGTCTCCTGCAGGGGCTGGGGAGGGAGCTGTGCTTGTAGAACACGGAGCAGGCACAGATACAATCACATTACAGCGCTTGTTGCAGCATTTGTTCCAATAAAAGCAGCGTGGGGCTGCCATCGATCACAGCTGGGTGACACGGGCTCCTCTGTCACCTTTGGGCACAGCAAACGATGCTGTCACAGGGCTGCTGCTCCTGCCAGGGCTGGGCTTTGCTCTTCATCACACACTGCTGAGCACCAACCCCCCCGGGATGGCTCTGGGGGCTCAGGGACAGGGATTGGCCTGGAGATGGATCCCGAGCCTTGGGAAGGGCTGGGAGCTGCTGCTGGGGGAGATTTGGGATCCAGCAAGGCTTCAGCCACCTTCCTGGGGCTGTGCTGGCCACTGCTGCTCCTCCCACAGGATTTAGGGAATTCCACAGGATTTAGGGAATTCTGTCCCTGTGCCCAGGTGAGCCCCCAGCTGCAGAGCTGCCCCAGCACAGGAGGGAGCTGGAGCTGCTGGAGAGAATCCAGAGGAGGCACCAAAGGATCAGAGGATGGAGCAGCTCTGCTGGGAGAGCTGGGGGGGCTCACCTGGAGAGGAGAAGGTTGGGGTGACCTCATGGTGGCCTCACAGGGCCTGAAGGGACCAACAAGAAACTGGAGAGGGACTGGGGACAGGGCTGGAGGGACAGGACACAGGGAATGGGACTGGGGACAGGGCTGGAGGGACAGGACACAGGGAATGGGACTGGGGACAGGGCTGGAGGGACAGGACACAGGGAATGGGACTGGGGACAGGGCTGGAGGGACAGGACACAGGGAATGGGACTGGGGACAGGGCTGGAGGGACAGGACACAGGGAATGGGACTGGGGACAGGGCTGGAGGGACAGGACACAGGGAATGGGACTGGGGACAGGGCTGGAGGGACAGGACACAGGGAATGGGACTGGGGACAGGGCTGGAGGGACAGGACACAGGGAATGGGACTGGGGACAGGGCTGGAGGGACAGGACACAGGGAATGGGACTGGGGACAGGGCTGGAGGGACAGGACACAGGGAATGGGACTGGGGACAGGGCTGGAGGGACAGGACACAGGGAATGGGACTGGGGACAGGGCTGGAGGGACAGGACACAGGGAATGGGACTGGGGACAGGGCTGGAGGGACAGGACACAGGGAATGGGACTGGGGACAGGGCTGGAGGGACAGGACACAGGGAATGGGACTGGGGACAGGGCTGGAGGGACAGGACACAGGGAATGGGACTGGGGACAGGGCTGGAGGGACAGGACACAGGGAATGGGACTGGGGACAGGGCTGGAGGGACAGGACACAGGGAATGGCTCCCAGTGCCAGAGGGCAGGGCTGGATGGGATTTTGGGCAGGAATTGTTCCCTGGAGGGTGGGGATGGAATTCCCAGAGCAGCTGTGGCTGCCCCTGGATCCCTGGCAGTGCCCAAGGCCAGGTTGGACATTGGGGACAGGGGAAGGTGTCCCTCCTGTCTCTGTGAGAGCTGGCACTTGCTGAAGTGGCACCATTGCTTTGATTCAGCATTTTTAGGGTCTCAGCCCCCCAGGTGGGGTGTTCTGACTGGAAGCTGCCCTGGCCCAGAGCTCTCTGAGTATTTTCACAACATTGGGAGGTTTTGCATTCTCACATTTGTCAGTTCAGGTGCTGGCACCACACAGCTGCCAGAGATCCTCTCATTAAAGCTGCTCAGTTCCATTTTTAATTGTGCTCCATGGTTTAATGAAGCCTGTACATCAGTGCAGTCTGATAGCATTGACTTCAGCATGGAGTTATCAATTATTATTCAGAATTCTCTGTTATCTGCTGCAGTGCTGCAGCCTGAGCTGATAATTCAATGTTTCATGTGATAGCCTTTAACCACCATCACTGTCAGAGCAAATTCCTGGGTGCAGTCCCAGTTTTTTCCTGGGTAAGTGAGGCATTTGTTGCTTTGACAGGGAGGTGATGCACTGAGAGCTCTCTCACTTGTGATCCCGTCTGCAGAATCAGCTGATCCAGAAATGACACCCTGGAGCTGCTCCTGGGCTGCAGGAGGAAAGGCTGCACTGCTCCCATGGCAGGGAAAAGGGAAGAGCAGGAAAACTCCTGCATGGCTTGTAAAGCTGCCCCTGGGGATGGCTGAGGTGCTGAACATCCAGAGTTCATTCTGTGGAAATGGAAATCCCCTGGAGCCCTGGCAGTGCCCCGGGCCAGGCTGGAGCAGCCTGGGACAGGGGAAGGTGTCCCTGGGACAGGGGAAGGTGTCCCCATGGCAGGGGTGGCACGGGGGGGATTTGGGATCCCTCCCAACCCAAAGCATTCCACGGTTCCCTGTGGCTGTGTCACAGTCCTGCAATCCCCCAGAGCCAGCATTGTCCCTTCTACAGTGAATTGTGCCCCAATTGTGCCCCAAACTCCTCTGTCCTGGGGGGTTGAGGCACCTCTGGATTCAGCCTTGCCCTTACAGAGCTGTTTCATGTCCCCAAAATGTTTCATGAGAAACAATTGTGAGCAATCACAACACACACACAGGTACAAGAACCAGCATTCTTATCCAGTTCTTTCAGAAGGAAACGTTCAGGAAGGAAACTGTGGCTGTCCCTGGATCCCTGGCAGGGACACCTTGCACTGCCCCAGTGTCCAGCCTGGCCCTGGCACTCCCAAGGAAAATGTAATTATGTTTCTGCATAAGGAAATTTAGGAAGGACAATTCCCAGATGAGCTCAGTGCTGGGAGGGCAGTGAATATTTCCTATTTCCACCATGAATTATTCCCTTCATTCTCCCCTCCTTCCAGTCTGTTGTAACCATAACTTTATTTAAAAGCTGCTTTTCTTTCCACTGCGACTGCAATAATTTCTTAAAGAACATATTTTAATAGCTCGCCTGTATGCTCAGGATTTCTGTTTGCTCCCATAATTGCTCCTTAATTATTTTCCAATTGCTGAAACAACAGTTTTCACAGTTTATTAAAGAGGCTTTTTGAAAGCGTTCCCCCAGGGCACTGTCAGGTTTTATGAGTGTCAGGAGCAGCCAGAGCAGGGGAATAATCAGCCCCCGGGGCTGGTGGCACACAGGGAGGGCTGAGGCTCAGGCAGGGAGCACCAGGATATTCCCTGCAGAGCAGGGGCTCAGGCAGCTCCCAAATATCCCAAAATCCATCCCACTGGGAGAGTGGGAGCTGGGCCTGCCCAGGGTGGTGCCTTTTGGGGCTGCCTGAAAACAGAGGGCAGACAGAATTAAGGGAATAAATTCTATTTATTCTATTTCTTGAAGGGCCTTCAGGTGCATTTAGGGCAGACAAAACCCCCCCCAAAAATGGATGATGGCTCATGGGTTTTCATACTTTTATAAGTTCTGTCCATTTGCAGATTGGGGGTTAATCTTCCAATCACAGCTTCAGGTAATGAAGCCATTAACCCCAAATTTGCTCCCCCCCAGGTCACTTTTATTTCAATTTCTCCTGGCCTGAAGCAGTGGGGTGTCCTTGATCCCCAGGCCTGGAGAGGAATTGCTGTGTCTGCCCAAAATGAGAGAACAGCAGCTGACACTGTGTGTGGAGTTCAGTTTATCCCCTAAAGAACTGCAGGGTTATAAAGAGATGGAAACCAGAAAAGCTGAAATCCTGAGGGATCACTGCAGGGCTGGAATGGGATGGGCTCCATCCATCCAACCTTGGGCACTGCCAGGGATCCAGGGGCAGCCACAGCTGCTCTGGGAATTCCATCCTTGGAATTCCATCCCCTGCCCACCCTCCTGGGGCACAATTCCATCCCAATATCCCGTTTATCCCTCCCCTGGCAGTGGGAAGCCATTCCCCCTTGTGCTCACACAGAACTTTTCTGTCCTCTCATGACTTTGCAAAGTTCTGACACAGAGAAACCTAATGAGGGTCTCTAATTGGATTAATTCCCTGCCTGCTCCAGCCTCATGCAGGTTTAAACAAATTACCTGAGAGCAGCGAAACCAAACCCCCCGTCCCCAGATCCCAGGGATTGGGCAGCATTCCCACTGCCTGCTCCATTTCTCACTCTGGGGAAGAGTTGTGTGTCTTTGCATGAGCTGGAGCTGCAGAGATGCTTTACAGCCTCTCATCCCAAGCACTCACACGGAAATGGCCCAAATGCAGCCCCTAAAGAGGGGTTTTAGGGAGAGAGGAGCTGTCCCAAATGCAGCCCCTAACGAGGGGTTTTAGGGAAAGAGGAGCTGTCCCAAATGCAGCCCCTAACGAGGGGTTTTTAGGGAAAGAGGAGCTGGCCCAAATGCAGCCCCTAAAGAGGGGTTTTTAGGGAAAGAGGAGCTGGCCCAAATGCAGCCCCCAAAGAGGGGTTTTTAGGGAAAGAGGAGCTGGCCCAAATGCAGCCCCTAAAGAGGGGTTTTAGGGAAAGAGGAGCTGTCCCAAATGCAGCCCCTAAAGAGGGGTTTTAGGGAAAGAGGAGCTGTCCCAAATGCAGCCCCTAAAGAGGGGTTTTTAGGGAAAGAGGAGCTGTTGGTGTGGCTGGAATTGCTGGAGTTAAAGGGTCCAATCCTGGGAATTCTCATCAGCCCCAACTTCCCCCCAAGGCTGGGGAGTTCAGCTCTGCCACTCAGCCCGTGCCCCTTTCTGCCTCTAAACAATCTGATCCTCACGGACAGAAACCAGGGATGGCCCGGATTCCCCTTTCCAGGGGAAATGGATCAGAGAATCCTGGAGTGAGCCCAGGGATAAACCTGCTCAGGTTAAAGACACGGGGGAATCCATCTCTGAAGAGGGAAAGTAAATTTTGGATGTTACTCCAGCACCCAGCAAGTCCTGCCCTGCCCCAGGGAAGGCAGGAGCAGAGAGCAAACTGCTCTGGCTGGCAGCAGGTACCCAAAATATTCCACTTTACAGCTGCTGCTGCTGCCCCTGCCCAGGCTGAGCTGCTGCTGAGGAAATGCTGGGTTTAGGGACAGCAGAACGCTGCAAAAACGGTCTGCAGGTGCTCTGGGGTGTCCTGTCTGTGTAATGCACTCGGGATAAAAGCTTTTCCTCCCTCTCTGCTGTCTCTGCCATTAAATCCTGCTCGGGAGAGTTCATTGGTGAACGCTGCTCTGCTGACTCAGCAGCGGGGTTATCTCTGGGGCATTGCATCCCCAGCCTCTGCCCGGCCCCCTTCTCCTCTCCCCTGCTGAATAAATCACAAATGCTGATTTCTGCTCTCTGCAAGGGAAGATTAAGGCGGCAGAACAGACAGGGATGCCAAAACATTTATTGAACGAGCTGTGAAAGTGAAACAGAGCCCGTGGATTTCCCATCGAGCTCAGAGCAGGATTCCAGCCCTGGATTTAGGATCAGGTCCCTCATTAACCCACAACCCAATTTAGTGCAGATACATCAGAGCCAATGTCTGTATGCTGCACCCCACTGCTGCATGACCCTGGAAAATGGTATTTCCTCTCCTTGCTCTTGTTAATCACACTAATGACCCTAATTGCACCCAAAGGACCTAAAGCAAACCCTGGACTGATCCCTGCTCCCTGCACAGCTGCCCCACAAGCTTTTCACTCCTTCCCACCCCACTGCCAGCCCCTTGTCCAGCCAGCAGGGACAGCCACCTTTGGGCCATTAAACCAAGATTTGCAGGAGAACTCCAGGGCTGGGGCACAGGAATTTCCATGGCAATGCTCCAAGGTCCTGGAAGATGTTTGTTGGCTCCTGGTGAACCAGCTGAGCTCTGTGGGCAGGGCAGGACCAGCCTCAGCATCTCTGGGCAGCCTGTCCTGGGCCTGACAGCCCTTTGGGGGAGGGAATTTCCCCAAATATTCAATCTGAGCCTTGAAACACCACAGGGAACATAAATAATATCACTTGAGACCACAGTCTGTAGAACCTCCTTGTAATTCTCACCTGTTCTGAGTTATGTTCAGAGTGGGTTGTGAAATGGCCTGTATTGAACATATAGAAATATAAATGCTGTATTTCATTCTGCTTTTGAAAGATATCTCCCATAGAGTCACAAACAGCTCTGCAGCCTGATTTTACTGCCTGGAGCAATCAATTGTCCTGCATTAAAGGGTGAACATTTGCATCAGGCAGGGGCTGATCCCCTGAGATGGTCAGAGGGATGGAGCAGCTCTGCTGGGAGAGCTGGGGAGGAGAAGGTTGGGGTGACCTCACTGTGGCCTCACAGCGCCTGAAGGAGCTGCAGGAAAAAGATGGAGAGAGGCTGGGGACAGGGCTGGAGGGACAGGACACAGGGAAAGTGGCACTGGATGGGCTCAAGGGCCCCTTCCAACCAAAGCGGGTTTGTTTCCAAAGGTAAACCCCGAGTTTGTTCCTTTCCTCACAGCTGGGATCACCTGGCACAGGGATGGGCTCCAGAGAGACCCACCCTGCCCACCCCACCCCTGGCAGCTGCGGCTGTGACTCCTGTGAACCCCATTTCTATCTCCAGGTGGAAAGGAGATTTCAGGATAATTTCAGCCATTCCCACCGCTTTTCCATTTTGGTTCTCAGGTGGAAGAGCCCGTTCTGTATCCAGGCTCCGAAGGTGCTTTTCCCTGCTCTGCTTTTGGCGGAGCACGCAGCAGATGAGGCTCAATGGGCACATTTGGGGAGGGCTCAAATCACCGAGCGCGCTTCGCAGGGCTTCTCTGCCGGAAAGAAAAGTTGTCATGGAAACAGAGCACTCGGAGCTTTAATTGCACTGAAATACCCGCAGAGGATGAGAGGAGAGGGGCTCTGCCAGGTCACCGAGACCCGGCCCTGCCGCCTCCTCTGCCTCTCGGAGCTCGGGGATAACATCCCTGCTGGGAACCGGGGGGATTGCACGGCAGGGAGAAAGGCAGGAGTTATCCATTCGTGATTCTGTCATTATCCACTCGTGATTCCTGCGTTATCCACTCGTGATTCTGTCATTATCCACTCGTGATTCTGTCATTACCCACTTGTTATTCCTGATTTATCCAGTGGTGATTCCTGATTTATCCACTTGTGATTCCTGCATTATCCACTGGTGATTCCTGCATTATCCACTCATTATTCCTGATTTATCCAGTGGTGATTCCTGCATTATCCACTCATGACTTCTGCATTATCCACTTGTGATTCCTGCATTATCTACCCATGATTCCATCATTGCCCACCTGTGATTCCATCATTATCCACTGGTTATTCCATCATTATCCCCCCCAGATTCCATCATTATCCACCCAAGATTCCATCATTATCCACTGGTTATTCCATCATTATCCACTCGTGATTCCATCATTATCCCCCAGATCCCATTGTTTTCCCCCAGCCCTGCTCCTGGGGAGAGGGAAGCTGTTTTTTGGGGCTGTTCAGCCCCGGTGTGTGGCTGGCATGAGGAGCAGAGCCATGACATTCTCCTGACAAATCCCATCAGCATTAATTGGCTTCATTTCTCCTCCAGTGTCTGGGTCGTTAATGAGATTTGTGATCTAATTTCTCATCTCTTTGTCACATCAGCTGGGAATAATCTTCCTAACAAACATTTATGGACACAATATTCACACATCCATCCCATATGTCCTTTACAGCCCAGTCTTCTCCAGGAAGGATTTCTGTTTTAACTGATGAGTTTAATTAAAAAAAAAAAAAAAGCTGGATCTGAGCATTCCAAAACTGGAGAATTCAACAATAATAAGAACTTCCCCCAAAGCAGAGTGTTCCTTCTAAAGTGAGGGAGAAAGAGGGAACATCTTCATATTCACCTCCCATTTCAGTCCATGGATGGGAAAGGGTCTCACAAATGTTATTCCCATTTTACCACGAGGCTACAAAACCACACAGGAGTAAAGAGGTTTGGCAGGTCTGGCTCTCAGTTCTCTCCCTAAATTTGCTCCCAGGTACTTGAACATTTTAAAAACTAAAGTTGAAGGCCAGGTTGGAGCAGCCTGGGACAGGGGAAGGTGTCCCTGCCATGGCAGGGGTGGCACTGGGTGATCTCCAAGGTCCCTTCCCACCCAAACCATTCCAGGATTCTGAAATTAATTCCAACCCCACGCTCCACCCTGGGCACAGACCTCACCAAGCACTGAAGAATTTCTTGTAGGCACAGAGGGAAAGCCCACAGAGGGAACATGAGGGGGTTTTTGTTTTGAGGTTTCCCCACTCCTCTGGGTCACAGCAAATCCCAGCTGCAGGTGCACACGTTGCTCCAAGGGCAGCGTGGTTTGATTCCAGGGAGTTCCTTACAGAAACCCCTCCTGGGAGCACAGAAATTGCCTTTGAGGGCTTTATTTCCTCTTCATTGATTTTTTTTTCTGTCAAAACAAACCTTACACTTCATGAGCAACATTTTTCCCTCTCCTCCCCTCTCCATTTTCAGACCTGAACTCAGCAGCAGCAGCATCCCTTGATCCAGAGCTCTGAGGGAATTAAAATCTTCTGCAAAGCTTCTGGAACTCTTCAGGCTTTCCCTGGAGCTCCAGCAGGGAGGATCTCACAGTGCATGGGCACAGTGGGATTCTAGGGGTGTCCTGTGCCCTGTCCATCCCATGGATGTTCTCCTCAGCACCAACACCTCCCAGCAACTCCCAATGTTCTCTGAGCCCTCGTGTGAAATCCTGGCTCAGGGTTCCTTCAGTGCAGTGATGAGTGAGGAGAACATCAGTGAGCAGAGGGGTTGAAAAAATCACTGAACATGAGAACATCACTGAGCAGGGGAACTGAGAACATCACTGAACATGAGAACATCACTGAACAGAGGAGTGGAGAACATCACTGAACAGGAGAACATCACTGAGCAGAGGAGTGAGAACATCACTGAACATGAGAACATCACTGAACAGGGGAGTTGTGGCTCAGGGGTGAAAATTCCTGGTTTCACCTGCGCCAGGAATTCCTGTAGAATTTTTGCAGACTGTTCATCCTGGAGCTCCCTGGACCTGCTGTTTCCTTAGGAATATTTTATTGAGGGCTGGGGCACAGGGAGGTGGCTCCATGTCCTGCCCTGGCCTCATGATCTGGTGTAGGGATCTCAGAGCTGGTGTAGGGGGTCTCAGAGCTGGTGTTGAGGATCTCAGAGCATTGCTGGTGTCCCCCACGAGCACAGCCTGTCACCCACATCAGCCACGAGCTGCTCCCTCTCAGAGCCATTTACAGTAATCAAGAAGCCTCTCTGCTTCCCAAATTGCCTGTAACGAGATGGATACACATTTCCACGGGAGAGGTAATTCCCCAAACACACGAGGCTTAAAATAATTTCTTATTTTCGGATGCCAAGCTAGTGTTAACCTTATAATGGTTTTCACTAGGAAATCATTGCAGGATTTCCATACTCCTGTGTCTCTGTGCTGCTGCAGCCTCTCTATAAATCACAGCCAATTACTCGGAGAGGGAGATCTGACCTGTCTGCTCAGCCTTTCTTCTCAATTACCGCTGCAATTAGAGCCGATGGAGTGGAGCAGCTCCTCCCCAAGCTCTGCCGTGTGCCCGGGGCTGGCAGCGTTCCCCCCTCCCACTGGGATGGGAAAAACAACAAAGCTTGGATGGGTTTGTTGGGCAGTGCTCAGAGCTGTGACCCCTCAGCAAGGCAGGAAGGGCTTTGATAAAGTCACTGTTGGCTTTTAAGCACCCAAACCCCTCTCTGGGGTGACCCTGTGGTGTCTCTGGCCAGAGGTGACAGAGCAGAGCTGCCTTGGTGGCTCTGGGGTGACCCTGTGGTGTCTCTGGTCAGAGGTGACAGAGCAGAGCTGCCTTGGTGGCTCTGGGGTGACCCTGTGGTGTCTCTGGTCAGAGGTGACAGAGCAGAGCTGCCTTGGTGGCTCTGGGGATGAGCTGAGCCAGGGCTGCAGGGGTCAGGGATGGGGATTCTCCAGTAACAACAGAATCCAAACTGGTTTGGGTGGGAAAGGACCTGAAAGCCCATCCAGGGACACCTCCCAGTGTCCTAAAGTGCTCCCAGCCCAGTGTCCAGCCTGGCCTTGGGCACTGCCAGGGATCCAGGGGCAGCCCNTCAGCTGAAGGCCATCAATGAATGTTTCCCTCCCGAGCTCCCCATAACCGGGTGTATTTTGGTCTCTGTGTCACCTGCCTGCTCTCCATCCCTTTTCCAGCACTCCCAGCTATCCGAGGCTGCTGATTAGCTGCTGACAGGAAAATGAGAACTTTCTGGCTGTTATCAAGGAAATGACAGGCACGGTCTGAGAGCTGCAGTCACAATTTTGCAGAACATATTCCCAGTCTGTATTTCAAAGATCTATGGAATGTACGTGGGGATTGTTCCCCCTTCAATCCCATTTTCTAATATTAGTAAAACTGTCGAGTCTCATTAGCTGCGGGTTAATTCAGCCGTTCACAGGTGATTAAACACAGACGCTGTGGAGCTGCTGTCACCTTTTCTCTGGGTTCTGACAGAAGGGGAGAGAAAGCAGCAGCACTGAACTGCTCCTGTCAGAGATTCCTGACTCTCTCAGACCCCTCAGCACCAAGGAGAGCTTTGAAGGTGACACCCAGGGACAGCCACGCTGTGGGGCAGGACACACGGCCCCACTGAGCTCAGGATCAGCTGGGGTGGAAAAGAGCTCGAGGATGATGGAGTGCAACCCCCCAGCCCTGCCCCACGGGAATGCCCAGCTGGATTCGGGATGGATGGATCAGTTCTGGAATGCTGGGGAGCAGGACCATGACCCTCAGAGAGCTCTGGATCTTCTTGTCTGGAGCCAGGAGCTGCCAGGACATTTGTGATCTGCAGCCTCAGCTCCTGCAGGTGCTGCTGAGGGAACTTCTCCTGCTCCAGTGCCTGGGGAGGATGCAGAGCTGCTGTGGGGATTGCAGAGCTGCTGTGGGGATTGCAGAGCTGCTGTGGGGATT
>VWYP01003392.1:0-21810 GCA_013400435.1 Pycnonotus jocosus
TATGTATGTATGTACATATGTATTTATTTATTTATATGCATACACATACATAAAATCTGCCATAACCTATCTTTTAGGGGAGAACTAAGGTTCAGTCCTGTAAAAAGAGCATTTAACAGATGGCTACCTTCCCAGCAGAGGTGGAGGAAGCTGAGACCTCCCAAAAATGTACTTCCCATAGCTCTGCATCCCAGTGCTGTGAAAGGCTTCACACTGCATTTGTCAGGTTCAGAGCTAGTTGAAGTCCCTATACGTGCACTGTCCAGTTAATCAATACACACACTTTGTTGGACAGAAGTTTAGAACACAACTGAAAAGTTTATAGGAATAAAAATGTCAGATCCACCCTACTTCCTCTTCACACTCTTCCTCTACTCCCCTCCAACAGGAGACAGTCCTCTGTGAACTTCTCTGATGTGAGCCTTTCCCATGGGCTGCAGAGAAAGTCTGCCTCACCATGGTACGCACTATGGGCTGAGCAGGAGAACCTCTACTCCAGCATCTGGAAACACCTCCTCCCCCTCTTTCTCCCCTGATCTCCATGACTGCACAGAGTAGCTTCTTCCACACATTTTCTCTCCTCCTTTCTCTGGACGAAATCTGTCCTGAGCAGTAACTTCTCCCCCTTCTTAAATCTGCTTCTGCAGAGGTGTTACTACCAGTGCTGGTGGTCTTGGCCATAGCCAATGTTGTGTCCACCTTGGAGCTGACTGGCACTGGCTCTATCAGACAGGGGGTGAAGCTTCCAGCAGCTTATTGCAGAAACTGTCCCCATAGCCCACACTGTTAGCAAAATCTGTCCATCCAAACCCAATACAAACCAATGGGTGGCATATACACACTAGCTAGTGCCATATAGCCCTGATAAATGTCACACAGTATTTGTGCTAATGGAGTTAAAATATTGTTCATTATATTTCACTCTGCATATGCAGCAAAAGGATTGTACAGGAATTTGGCTTGATGAGAAAGGAACAAAAGGCCTGAACAAAAGGCAAGGGCTCCTTACTGTCCCTGAACACTAGACCACCTTTCACTGAACTATAATTTGTTATTCTGGCTGTTATGTTTGGGAAGGCTGCTAAACAGTTGTATCTCAGAGCAAGTTGGTAGAAAAAAAAAACCAAAAAAACCCACAAACAAACAAACAAAAAAAAAACCCCAAACCAAGAGCCATTTGGGTTGTCTTCTTGCTACAATAGATTTGGGAACTTTTAGATTTGCAATATGTCAAGAGGCAAAACTTTGAGCAGCTATTCAACACTTAGGAATGATTGTAATGATGTTTAATTCTCTCTTGCATAATGATGTTGCTATGGCAACTAACAATGCTGATCTGGTGAAGCCAAAACTGCTTTAAAATTTCAAAATATTTCAATAGTATGTTTGGTTCTTTTGTTTTTAAAATAATGCATTTAAGCTTCACATGTTTCAAAATGTATGAACAACGAGAGCACGACATTATGTGGACATAGTAAACAGGCAAATGATAACTTTGGACAGAAAGATTGCAAGAGCCTGTGATAAAAGTCTTTGTTGGTAATTAGGACATGCAGTAAAAAAAGCATATGCCTAATCCAAACACAAGTAAGCACATCTACTGTGTCATCTTTGCAAGAGTGTTCAGTCTAAAGAATTAAAGTAATACCTTGACACAGGAAGTATATTATTCTGTTTCCCTTTTTTCTGCCTATTTGTTTATAATTTTTTCCCAGAAATTACCATGCAATAATTTGGTTATGAGGCATTTCATGAGAAGTGAATTGGCTTGCTGCTTATGCAAAGTGCTACTTTATTGTTCATTGTACTCCTTTCCTCTTCTCCTGCAACGTTATTGCTTAGAGACTCGAAACTTCATTGTAATTTTAAAGGCAAAACTAAGTATTCCCTCAACATCCCCTGGCTTGGTCTATAACAAGAAATATTCACTTTGAGTAGGAGCCTGCACTCCTTGTAAAAGTAACTTGTTTGATGGCTTCAGTGGGAGTCTTACTTGCAGAAAGAATTCAAGATAGAGCTTATAAATATGATGTGCAGCACTTCTGTATTCTTCATAGTGCAGCCAGAAATATGGAACTATACATGCACATACCTGTCTTCAGAGGCTACTTAACAGAATTACATTGAGTTTTAATAAATCCAAACTATGCCATTTAAAAAATATGTTGGGATCACTCTGGAGGAAAAAAATATTGTAGTTTTTTGTGTAATAACTAACACAAGGAGAGAAGAAATGAGAGAGGAAATAAATGGCATCATAAAGCAATGCACCTCACTTTGAAAACCTCAGTAGATCATGAAAAGCCTCATGGACATCTTAAGTATATAAAGAACCTCAACACTTTTACAAAGCTGTTAATCATTTCAATGCTATGATAATATAAAAAACTCAAAATATGGCTCTTACTGGTTAAACAATTTTGATATATGTGAATTTGGAATAGACAGTGGAAGCAACTGGATTCTGTTCCTTATTTGTTTTCTCATAGTTTCATGCCTAGCTTGGATAGTTACTGTCTCTCAAACAGCTCAAAAAACTTCTTAGACTTTTCCTGGCGTCTCGTTACAAAGCACCAAAGGACCCTGGTTCAAAAGCAGCTCCCACAGACAAATGAGAGAATCTTTCATACTCAGTGCAGCATATGGTAAGAGCTATTATGTGACTTCAGGTGCAGAAAGTGGTGGAAGAGGCACCCCAGTGATGGTCCCTGTATGTTTCACAGGAAGACTCCAGACCTAACGAGACAAAATCCAGCAAGCAGGTACAGAAGATTTTAGAGTGGCAACATGGAAAACATAAAGAAGCAGAAACTGGTTTTTTTTAGCAGAACAGAATAGCAGCAATTGGTACTGACTGTGAGTGTTTGGGATAAATTGAATTCTGAGCCAACAAAATTCATTCTCTCTCTGGGCAAGATAATCTGGAGACAAACAATTGTGACCTATCTGAGCACAAACCACAAATGGTTTTGGAAAAACCCATAAAGAGCAACAAACAGAAAGTGAATGAGTACACAAAAACAAGTTACCGTGAGAAATTCATTGTTGTTTTGGGGGAAGGTTACTTGTATCCACCTGCTTGAACAACGAATATTAACTATTTTGTTTCCCTTTTTTAAAAATATTTTTAATCTCAACATTTAACCAACAGTGTAATATTTCAGCTACAAACACACAAAACTTCAAATATAACAGTGAGGTTATTGCTTTATTTCACTTAGATTGGGGTGGGGGCTGTTGTAGTGGGTTTATCCTGGCTGGATGCCAGGCACTCACCAAAGCCTCTTTATCCGTCCCCTCTGGAGCTGGGATAGGAATATAACAAAGGATTCCTGGGTTGACATAAGGATGGGGAGAAATCACTCACCAAATACCATCATGGACAAAACTGGCTCAAATTTGAGATTAATTGAATTTATTGCTAAAAAAAAAGAGTGAGATAACGAGAAGTAAAACAATACTTTCAAAACACCTTTTCCCACAACCCTCCCTCCTTCCCAGCTCTGTGTCCTTTCCCCAGTGGCCCAGGGTGACAAAAAATGAGAGTCATGGTCAGTTCATCACATTGTTTCTGCCTCTGCTCAGGGAGAAGAATACTTCCACTGCTCCAGCATGGGGTTGCTCCCATGGGAGACAGTTCTCCATTAACAAACATGAGTCCATCCCATGGGCAAAAGTTCTCCATGAACTGCTACAATGTGGCTCACCATGGGTTACAGCCTTTCCGTCACAGTGTGCTCCAGCATGGGCTCCTCTCTCCATGGGTCTGCAGGTCACTGCCAGTACCCTGCTCAAGCATGGGTCTCCCACAGGTTTACAGCTTCCTCTCAGGCATCCACCCTCTCAAGCATGGCTCTCCTCCATGGGCTGCAGGTATCTCTGCACCCCTGTGGTCCTCCAAGGGCTTCACAGCTGTGTTGTCATAGTCTGCACCACAGGCTGCAGGGGAATCTCAGACCCAGCACCAGGAGCACCTCCTGCCCTCCTTCTGTATGACCTTGGTGCGTGCAGAGTGTCCCTCTCACATATTCTCCCCTCACTCTTCTCTGGATGCAATTATGACTGCACAATAACTTTTTCTTCTCCCTAAATCTGTCATCACAGAGGTGTTACTGTCATTTCTATTTGGCCCAGCCTTGACCAGTGGCTCATCTGTCTTTGGCACTGCCAGGCATGGGCTCTGCCAGACAGGGAAGAAGTTTCTGGCAGCTGCTCACAGATTCCACCCCTGTAGCCCCCTGCTAGTAAAGTTTGGCCATGCAAACCCAATATATGGCATGTTTATTGTTTGCTTTTGTGGTATTTTTAAAGAAAAACTTCATAAATGTAAAGCTTGATCTAAATTTAATCTGACATCACCCCTTAAATTAAGGTGATAGAAAAAGAAAGAAAACAGAAAAAAGGAGAGAAAGATGCAAGCTGAATAAATAGCTCCTGAAAGGCATTGTAATTGCTTAGGAAAGAATGCAGTGGAATCCCAAGTTTGGCAGTACATCCACTATAGTAAAACCAAAAGAACTCTTTGAACTGTCAAGTGCCACAGTGTAAGCCTGTTGCAAATAGTCCATAGAACATTTATAAAGGGACCTTCAGAAAATACCTAAATTTCACATATGGTTTTAGCCTAAAGGCGATGGGTGTTCTGTTGTTGCTTTTAATGACACACTATATCATATGTAAGTTATAGGTACATATCAACATCTTGCATTGTATAATCCTACCATACTTCACTGAAATGTTAAGCTTTCAGCACTCTCGCCCACAATATGATAATTACAGCCATTCAAGCACTAAAACTGGCACATTTCTTTTCCACAGAATATCATGGGTTGTTCAGACATTTCACACTCCACCTCCTTCTACAATTTTCTAAGTAGCACTAAGATAGATGTAAAAAGTGAAGATGGCAAACAGTGTGTGCCAGATAAGACTGAAAAGCAGACCTTTACCCTCAGCTCTGTTCTTCACCTGCAACACCAAACTCCAGAAACTTGTTCTCCTTTCTCTCTCCCTTCTTCTTTCCCATCATATGATAATGTAGGATATTCGTCTTCGATCTTTCCAAACATACTTCAAGCTCTTTTGATGACTGTGCATATGTAGTTTTTATAAATCCCTTAAATTTTTTTATAGTTTTAAAGGCTTCCTGAAGTATAAGAAGCTTTTAAAATGTACTGTTCACACACCCCATCCTTTTGTGTCTACCTTCCAGAATGCTGTGAAAAGCATGCTGAGTGTCCTTGTTCTTTGTGTTACTCTCCTGGAATTTCATAGATCCCTGCCTGCAGAGTAATACAAATTTAGTTAGCAAGGAACACCTTGGATATATTCTGCAGTATGCTTCTGTAACAAATAATCACTCTGATTTTGGAAAACCACAGGAAAGGGGTGTGTTATTTCTATTTTTATTATAGCAGTTACATGGGTTTAACCAAAATATTTTACTCCTTTCTCAAAAAAATAAATATATATATATATATATAAAAGCCAAGAAAGCCCACATAATTTTTATAAAAGTGTTCATGTGGCTGGAATTGAGAAAATTCCTGGAAGTGCTAAAGATTTAGAGGAAATGTTAGAAAAGAATAATTGCATTAGTCCTGCTATTAGTTTAACTATTCATTTGAGTTTGAATTATATATTTGTTTAAAGTTATACAAAACAATATATTCACAGAGATTCATAGGATCACTAGGATCACTTAGGTTGGAAAAAAAGTCTTTAGTATCAGTGACTCCAAATGATGTCCCACTAAAATAGATCATCTTAAAATGTAAAAACATCTGTGATGAATTTTAGATGTCATATGCAAGGCAGTAGAACTGGGGTTAAGGAAATAGTGAAATTTTATGACTTTTGGAATTCATGAAGATTTGCAAACAACTAATCTCAAAATCTTTTTAAAAAAGTATCTGATCCAAGTATGATAGAACAATTTTTTACAGCCTGATATCCACAAGCCATACAGCAGCACAATGGTGATACTCCTCTGCTTTGTGATTAAATGGACAGATGCATATCAAAGTTACAATGATCACAATAGAGAAGATTATTTTATATTTTTTTGACAGAAGTATTGTTGGCTTCTGTAACATCCTTTCAGTGAATTGACTGAGATAAAGATAATCACATGTATGAAATTGAAAGTAATTCACTGGTCTTGTAAAGAAGTAGAGGAATGAACCAATGAAGGCTTTCATGAATCACATACAAGGTTTTTTATATTTCAATATTTTTACCATGACACTTAACAAAAAATCAATTAGAATGCAATGAAGAAAATAAAAGCTGTTACAGCAGTATGGTGTGTTGATTTCCTATTTCTCCGGGGAATATACCATTAGGGTCATTTTGCTATTTTGTATAAGTACTTCAAATGTTTACAAAAACTCAACATGAAGGAAACTTGTTCCTGAAAAGTATCTCTTCTATGCATAAACGGAAATTTCATAGAGGTAAAGGGACTCAAATAGTAAAGTATGGAGAGCATTATGCACTCAGTCTCGTGAAGAAAATTATGCATTTTAAAGAAATAAATAAAAAATCTGCCTATATGAATGTAATCTAATATTCAAAACCAACACAGGATAAAGTGCTTGGATATACATTTCTAGCTGCAAATGGAGCAGCTTTCAAGGATGAACATAAATAATTGGTAGAGGAGCAACAGGAGAAAGCACTCTATTGTTTGAAGCCACCATTATCAGAGAATGCTTCTTCCTCCAAACAGCATTTAAGTCATCTACAGATTATTAAACTGAATGGCATCCCATTATATATTAAGAACAGCACTAGATTAACTTGATGCCAATATTCCCTTTTTCCATTACACTATATATGACACTTGATAAATAGCTTATTTCAGCTATTAGAAGGAATAAATCACCACACCCCAAACAAGAAAGCCAAGTTTGCAGGACTGTGCTAGTATGAATTTTGCAAACTGTCCTCACATTTGCTACCAAAGTCAGGGGGGATCCGTTGTTATCCTAATCATCTGCTGTGAGCCTGCTTATGACTTTACTCCTTGTTCTTTCCTTGCTCAGCAAAGGGAACCAACTGGCCCTTTACCAGTGGCTTCTTCCCACTCCTACCCTACCAGCACCTTTGGGAAGTTGCACACAAACACAGGATTATAGTCCAAATATTCAGGAACCATCTTTGCTTTTTGCCCCGCTGCCTGGTAGCCAAAACTACTATTAGTACATGTGCCATGCTGATTTAATGCGTAACAGACCAAGTAAATCACAACTTTGCTCAAATCCAACTATTATATTTGTTTCATTCTCTACTACTAACAAGAAATCCCCATATTCCTCATTTTTTTGAGAAACTCCTTCATATTGAACTAGCAAATCAGAAGATTCTTGATGCTGTTACCACAAGGGAATGGCAATTTACCACAAGGCAATAGTAATTTATTTGCACAGGATTTGTCTGAAATATTCAATATCACAATGATTGCTTTTATTTTGCTGTTAGGGATTGCTGTCTGTTTTTCTAAGGTGGATCTTGATGTTTTTCACCTCTATACACAGAGATTTGAAATGTGTCCATTGCTTCATTACCTACAAGGGATACTGACACTAGCAATAAGGAAAGTGGAGGTGGTAGTATTTTCCTTTTCAATCTTGGCAGCACCAGAATTGCAAGTATAAGCTCTTTCTATTGAAAGAGCTCCTTTCTTTTGTGCTGAGAACCCAGACAACATTTGTCACTAGTGTAACACAGAGATGGGAGCCACTTCTTTGTTGCTGAACATTCAAAGGTATCTATTTTCTTTTCAAGGGGTCCAACAACTCCTACTAAAAATCAAGAAGCCTTAAGCAGAGACCCAGGATTTCTTTCTAAGAGCAGTACCATTTCTTAACTGGCCCACAGATGATTTGTTTTCTTTTGTGTTGATTTCTTTCAAAAATTCTTAATAAATCATTTGGGTTAACCTTGACCAAAATGCTGAGTTTGCAAATTAATGAGTGTGGATAAATATACTAAAAATACAGGAACTACTATTTACAATATTACTTACTCATTTTCACTTCAGTGATGTCTCTATTAAACAGTATTAGAAATACTAAAATATATTAAAAACAAAAATTATTTTTAAAACTGAAAAAAAGGAATGAAAGAAAATTAATTTTTTTTTAATCTTTGAAGAATTCCCTTGCCCCATTTAGATTAGAAACATTCATTTGAAGAACCCTCATGAAGTGAAATGAGACTCAACAATAACTCAACAATACATCACAAGGATCTACACAGCATGGATATTACAAGGAATCAGGGATATAAGAAGTATTTATGTCATTGATAGAACTCCACATTTTACCTATTATTACCTCTTTAGGTCTGATGTTGGAAAACAGAGGTGACAGAAATGTAAGTTAATGTCTATTAATTTCAAAGGGGTTTTATACATCTTTAATTTATTTTATTATTTCTCTAGCCCAATTCTTGCATTTACTTTTATTTATATGTCCTCATTTCAAATGATATTTTCATATTTGAGACTGGTTATATATATATATATATATATATATATCTGCCTCACCAGAGATGGAATAAAACAAGGCAGAGAAGAGCTCTCTGTATAGGGAAAAATAAAAAGACATAAGAGAAAAAAAGAATGAAGAGAAACAAATGAAAATTAATTCTGAACCTACTGCTGGATAAAAAATGAAGATTTTCAGGCTATGATAGGTAGAAAACAGTGAAACACAGGAAATACCCTCTTATGGCAAACAAATTATCTTTTTCATGTGTATATTCCTTAAAGGCAATATTTCAATACTTTGAGAATCATGCAGAACACACTTCTGATCTGTTCTCAAAGTACATGCAAATACTTTGTAAGCCTGGTAGAAATTATTTGTTCAAATCTTATTGGATTCCAAAATTTCCTAAACATTTCTAATAAAACTTGTAATGCTTTGGGGTGTTTTTTTGGTTTGTTTGTTTGCTTGTTTTGTTTGTTTGTTTGGGGTTTTTTTTGCCTAAAAGCCCCCATGATGCATTTTAGGAATAGATAATGATGTGAGCAGTTTGCACAAGATCATTGGTTAAACTGTACAACAAATGCAATTTTGATTTTCACAAAATGACAGGACAAAATTATGAGATATTGGGTGTAAGTGGAGCTGTGGAAACTCATGCAAAGGTGGCAAAGATTGAGGCTGGGAATGGAAGGCTTTTGGAAGTAAAGACTATAAAAAAGTAGAACTCTAAAGCAAATAAAATATCTCAAATCTGTAACAAATGAAGGATTTAGAGAATGGAAATATTTGACATAAATGACAAAAAGCGAGTCATTCAACTGATCAAACTTGTTTACCCACATACATCTACTTCCTTATTCTTCTTTTCAATTGCTTTAGCATTAAGTCTTTATCCCCAGAGACAAGGAAGGACATTGCTGCCAGAGATAATTATGCCATAGCTTGTTGGAGGCATGGACTTGTCTCTTGAACATGCTGAAGAAGTTGAGCATTTGGAAACAGCTAGTTGACAAAATTAATAGCTGGTTGTCTTTTTCTCCTAGGTAGAACTGATCAATGAGTCTGTCTTCCAATCACATCTAAAGTCTGGTTACAATTTAAGAACAGTTCAAAAATTACTGATACATGAAATATGAGCAGATAACCTTAGTGCCATAGGAAATCAAATTTAAAACCCTTTTGAAAGCAAAACAAAAACAGATACCATGCAGAGACATTAAATTGTACAGTGCAGCTGAAGTTATCACCTTGGCATTCATACAGTAGTAACACATAAAATGTTTCAGATTTTATAATCAGTGCCATCAATGTCTTGCTGAAACCTAGAGAGAGATGCTTTTTAAAGGCACCTGGAGAAGGAGGAAAAGAAAAATAAGGGAAATTATCTATGGGAATGTAGTAGAATATCAGCAAAATTTCTTTGGGAAGATGCAGTCTGTAATGCTGGATGGCATCTTTACAACTTCCTTTTTTTTTCTCCCTATGTCTTTCTTCAAAATTTCTATCTTCTGTTTGGATGCTCATCTTCAAATAAGTAGGTGATCTTTATGATGCATCTTTCCAGTACATCTCTATTCCATTTGACAGACAGGCAAACCAAGGCAGCATGATTTGAATCTATACAAGATTCTTGTGTCTTGCAGACCCCAAAGAGAACTAGATAATTCAATTCCATTTTTTTGCCGTTACAGGTTGACCAAAAGATTTATCATATATCTACTAAATATTTTTAAGGATGATTAAATTAAAAAAAAAAATGTAACAAGATGTCACATCAATACAACAGTTAGAACAAAAAAAAAAAAGAGTCAAAATTAACAAAAGATAACAGATACATAAATTTTTCCATGTCAGGAACAGCTTCCAACAGGGTCTTATTCTCTTCCAAAGTAAGGGAGATGTTTTACCTTCAGCTCTCAGTCTCCACAGCTTCCCTTCTGTAGTACCTGGAATAATTAACCTGTCTCTCCACAGAAAAACAAATGCCACTTGAAAAATCCAGTTCCACTCCCTCATGATCCCAAGAGACAACAGTTCCAAATAGGCAAAACCACAAAGAAAAGAAACCATAAAACTGCCTTTCATAATCCACTCAACATCCTGTTCCCAAGTACAATTAGTGCATCTTCTTTTACAGCCAGCAGACAATGTGACATAGTTACTAACATGTACTATGTACAAAAGGGTTTTCTGGGAAATCTTGAGCTTCTATTTCGTGTCCTTTTAGGTACAGATGTCCAAGTGGGTCTTGCCTTGGCAGAGTAGAGAGCTGCTCTGGATCAGATGATTCAGCATAACAGAAAAGGTGTCTCACTGAGGCCAAACATGGTGAGCGATATCAAGTTCTCTTGTGAAAGAGAGGCTATATTAGCCAAGCTAAGCAAGCAAATTTTTAAGTATGGAAAAATATTGCTCTTCAGGAAGGAATGTATCTTTTCCATAAACTAAATTAATGCCACTACTTGTTAGAACTGCTCCAAAAATTAAATTTTCATCTCTCAGAAAAACTAGGCTTTTGTTTTGCTTTTAGTTGTCTTGAATCATAACTGAGCACTGCTGTTGAAGAATATCTCATGGAATCGAAATTCCAAAGCATTTAATTCAGAACCATCAAAATATACTGATCCAGCACTGTTGGAGTGGGATCATAACATAGCCTAAATAGAACTAATTACTTAAAATAGACCATTGCCACTTGTTCTATTGATAGAGGCATTTGCAGAAAAACCAGCACATATGCAACTGATTAAAATTCTAACTATTGCAAAACCTGAGATGCAATACCTTCTGGCAATGTGTAAGCAACCTTAAGGCCAAGATTTATGTTGTACCATAATATTTACTTCCAGAAACACAAGGATAAGACCTAATGTGAATTAGATTGTATGCACAAAGGGAAAACCCAGGCTACACCCTGTGTTTAAAAGGACATGATGTTACCTGCCACGTAGGTAGGGTTCCAGAATGCATGATTATGTACTCCTGTGCAACATTTATAACACCTTCACGTGATCAATATCAAGCTAAAAATACAGTCTGGCATGCTTTATGTAAAGGCACAACATCACTTGCTGTGAGGAGTGGAATTTTCTTCCAAGAGCAGTACTCAGAGCTGGAGCTGTGTCTTGGGAGTACGATGGGACTTTCCAGCCCAGAAACCCAGAAATAGTCTATTTATAAGCAAACAGACACTTATGTTCAGTAACAGGATATTTTTTACAACTACCAACTGAAATATACTTAGCCATTCTTTCTGGAACAGTGATACTTGAAACAATGAGGATTAGGGTAGACCAAAAAAGAAACATATGCTGCATTGAAATGACCTTTTCAAACAATGTTTTGCTGTGTAAACAGAACTCAGGTTTTAATTCACCTGCGACTAATGACTCTCCTGTAAAATTAATGCTACATTTAATCCTAGTTTATAAGATAGCTGCTTTCCTGAGGTGTGTCACAGTCTGAATACAAACATGAGCATGCAGGAATTGCACAGTATGAAAGAAAGAAAGAAAGAAAGGACACCATGACTGCGCACAACTGACATAAAAGTTTTGATTAGGATTTGGAAGAAAAAAGAGAACTGAACCTTTCACCCTCAGCCTATGGACAACCTCAATAACTGCTGCCATTGACATTGGCAAAAATACATATCTTTCATCTTAGATTTAGAAGTGAATCTTCAAGCACATTATTACAGCTCAAATCAATGCTGCACAGCTGGTAATTCTTCATACAACTTAGCTTGAACTGGAGTAAGAAAGAGAGCAGCTCTAACAAGACTGAAAAGGAATTGCAGTTGTTTTTAACAGTATCCTTTGAACTGAATACTTTTGCAGCTGCTCCTTGATGATGAACTTGTTTCACAAGGTCTGAATAGGAATGGAGTGAGCAGAAAGTGGAGTGGCAGATGTGCTGCAGACAGACACACCCCACCCACTGAGAGACACAGGCCACCCAACCACGAGAGTGACTTCAGAGGGGAAAGTGGAGGACCATGAAGTGTGACCTCAAATTACACAAATCAGTGGACACAAACTCACAGCAATTGTCAATGGTGCATAGACTGTGGTTTCAGTTACAGAATGGCTGCAGAGATGTCTGACTGCAGTGGGTGAACAGGATCATGAATAAATGAAATGGTTCAATTCTCTGTGCTAAGTGAAAAATATCTTGCAAGAACTACAAATTCCTCCAAGTCATATGAAGGACAACAACTAAATTATTATGACTAAATAAAAAATCCTAAATAAACTATAGACTAAATAAAAAAATCAAAGAAATTTGATTCTGAGAAATATATTTGCAACTTGGTATCTTCTTTTTCACCTCCTTGTAAAACAGACATGGGGAGAAAAAAAAAAAAGGCAAACAAAACAAAAACAAAAACAAACACAAATATCAACCCCACACTAGCATAGTTTCAAAAATATTTTGGAGTTATGGATTTGGGCATTTGGTTTTTGGGGGGAGGGTGTTTTGGGATTTTGATTATTTCTTTGTTTTTTGGGTTTTTTGGGGGGTTTCTTTTGGCTTTTTTGTGTATGTGTGTGTGTGTTGGGGAGGTTTGTCAGATGAAATGGAGGGTGAAAATCAAAATTAAAAATAAATTTTAAAAAAAATGGTGAGAGAAAATTTTATTTCCACACTACAGGAAACCCCAAATATATTATGGTATATTACTTACTCCCCATGATATTGGATTACCATGAAAGGCAGTGAATCTTTATACATCCTTTCTGACAATATCTTTATTATGAATGACATTACCACAGATGGTGAGTTTTCTGTTTGTGATCATATTTAGCTAGTAAGCTGATAATATTAGAACTAAAAGGCAAATGTTTGTAACAGATTAAAAAAAAAAAAAACAACACTTAAATAGGAGTTTCAAGGCATTTGACATGTGCTAAAATTTATTGAAAGAAGAGAGAGTGATGTCTCTTAATATCATATCACAATGACTTTGATTTCCACAACACAATTTATTATTCTTTCTCTGTCTTAGAACACCATCACCATTTTTTTTTCTTTTTTTTTTTTTTTTCTCTTCTTCTAAATTTTTGTAGGGCTGTTTTAATTGTAAGTAAGAAAAATAAATAAGCTGCTTCTTTACATCCATCACTGGCCTCAAGTGAGGAGAGCAGAAAGAAACGAGGGGGAGAGTAGGGAGGAAATAACAATTATTTTCAAACAATGTTACACTCAGTTGCAGAAAACACCTCTTTAACACCTCTTTCTTTAACACTGAAGTGCATTGTGTATTGTCATGACTGATTTAATGTACAGTGTAAACTGCTGCATCCTTGACAGCAGCTGAGTGATACATGTGGACCCAATCATAATATCAGCAATTCTAATAATTATGCTGTAGGTCTTAAAATATTTGGTCTTCTTCTTAAAAACAGCTCACTGAAACAAACTGTTTACATGAGAGGCTCATTTAAAACCACACAAGTGCCCAGTCCTTATGCTTTCAGAGAAAAACTTCAAAACATGTTTAAAATCTATTATTAAACTTCAAAATAAGTAAAAGTAACTATCAAAATCCAATACCAAAAACATTTTCTTTAACTCTACCTTGATATTTTATTATACCCTGATTACTTTTGAGTCATTCAATATGTAGATCATTCTTCAAATTTAGTGCATCAGAAATAGTAATTAAATATTATTAATCCAGATATTTTGTCTTACCTATTTTGTTGATTTTTTTATTTATATATTTTTAAGTGACTTTTCCATTTGTCAGGTTTCTTTTCTCCCATATATGCAGTAAGTAATATCAAAGATGTTTGTGGCAATTTCATTGAAGTGACGGGTGGGTAGAAGGAAAAAGCCTCTAGGATGTAATATATCCTCATTTATCAGTCATTTAGAATTGTAAGAATGTGTGGGGGGGGGTGGAAAGCAATTAAATAACAAGCATTGCAAGTGTTTCACAGATTCAGATATTGTTTGTGATAGGGAAAAATCACCAATAGTATGGCCTGTCCCAAATAATGGAACTCTGTTGTTTTGAAAAATTGAGAAAAATGTGCCAGTTACTTCAGTTAGCAAAAGGCACTGACTTTTTAAAAGCAGGCAAGTTGCATTGTATAGAAGACTGTACACAAAGTGAGCACTACAATAATTTGATCAATCACCTTCTTTTTATGTGTAGACAGTACTGTGAACCTGGAATTCTGTAGAAACCAAGAGGAATTAAGATACTTGAGTTCTTACATAATCACAGTCTTAAACTACAGATGATTTTACCAGCAGAGAACTGCCAGGGCCTCTAAACATAGAGAGTGTCAGTTTCATTGCTGGTTCACATTTCTTGGCTCCTCGTCTTAATCAGGATAAAATGCACGATGTCATTTTGAATGACAAGCTTCTTTGCTACTGGGACTTATTGTGAAAGCAGCATAATGAATTGAACAATTCTGAAGCCAGTTGTAAGCACAAAGGCAAGTAATTAGTGCTCCCAACTTCTGACTCTAAGAAATTTACATAGTTGTTGAGCTGGCATTCAAGCTTTCATGGCTGAATTAAAATTAAACATTTACAATGTGGTTGTTTGCATGTAAGGCAAAAATTATAGTCCCCTATAAAATCTATTTACTTGTAAAATGAAAAAAAATCATAACACAATTTGTCATAGATTTTTGAATTTGTTTTTTTCATCAGCCATATACAACTGGCTGCTCCCCCCATGAAAAAGATCTTCCACAGTTACAAGGTGCCAGAAAAAGAGAGCAACGCCTTAACATCCCTAGCAAAGCTAGTGTTTAGAAGATAGTGTACTGGTTTATTGAAAAAATAGGCTTTTCATATTATACAAACATTTTTGCTGTTATTACAACAACTATTTAGGATTATCATAGTAAGCATGAACTTTAACACATTTCTTGACATCAGATCTATGACACCAAATGTCTAGACCAAAATTTTTCAATATTATTCTCTCATGATATCAAAATAAATGAAAAAATCCCCCAAAAAAGATATTCACTAAGTCACAAGCTATGCTTAGCTAGGAAAGTATATTGATTCATGCAAAACTTCTGATTGGTTACTATTTTCAGAAGATCTATTTGTAAGTGCGACACATTAAGATTTTCTACATAACCAAGGGAAAAAACAGCCTTTGGACAACAGTGCTGAAAACCCAATATTTACAAAATGCAGAGGCATACAAGCAGTATGAACTTGATAAAAGTAAGAAAAGAGCAGAATTGATAATTCCCTCTGCTTTTCAGTACAGTTGTTTGACAGAGGAGTTCAAGCACTACAGCCTTTAACAACAGCAAGAGAAGAGACAATAGCCATCTTAGAGATGGATTTCAGAACAAAAGGAGAGGAACTAAATGTTTCCATGACAGACAAGTTTTTCTTTGGCCTTCTGGCCTGTATTCTACTAAAGTTAAAAAAACCAAAAAAACCAAAAAAACAACAAAACAAAGCAAAAGTTTTTTTCAAAAGGGGCTAAATTCTTTTTCTATAAGTGAAAAGTTGCCAGCAAAAAGGCAACTGAGATAGCTTTCACCCAATGCCAAGTACAGGCAGCTGCTTATGAAAACTCCTCACCAATACTCCTCTTCTGACATCTGCCTTCAACATGCAACCTTCACCTGGTTTAGAGTTACAATCCAGAGGCATCTGGCTCGCTAGATGCAGCTGTTCATGCTGCTCAGTAAAATGTATCACTTCTGTTTCTAGGGCCACTATGATCCTCAAAGGTGGAATATGGAAGTGAAGAACACTTCAGTACAGAAGTATCAAAATACATTGAAGAAAGAAGCTTCATGTAGGACACATGAAACCTATTTCATCAATCATTCTTTGATTGTTACCAGTCCTTTCTTTCATTCCACTCATCTTTGAGACCTTGAGCTCCTCTTGCATTTCTTTCTCCTCACTCTTTCAAATTTAAGGTGTTTTATTTTCTTATTTAACATTTATCAAGGCATAATTTCCCATAACCTCATGACAATGTATGAACATATACTTTATCTAAGGCAAGTCAATTATCTGCCTTATGTCACATTATTAATTCTTAATCACATAAGACAGACTAGGCACCTCTTAAAGATAAATATCTTGTAAAGCGTGTTATACTATACCCATCTTGCTATATTAGGAAGATATTAATTGAAGTGTGTTATCTATCTTTCCAAGCAGGAGTAATTCTGATATAAAATAAATTATGCTGAATAGGATGAACACTAATGAAATAAGTTAGGATTTTTTTTTGTACAGTAAGCTCCTTAAGGAATCACTTAAAATTTCTCCTAATATAAAAACACTTGGAGTATTCTCATGAGGTTAATGACTTTAGTGGCAAAAAACATCATGACATTAGAATATATCAGTACATGTCCCACAGGTCGTATGGTATTGTTTTACTTCATATTCATATAAGCTGTTGTCAGCCTTTGGTGATTCTCTTTTTTTATCAGTCTGTACACAAGCTCACACATGTGTCTCTCAACATTGATGACTTTTCCAGAAGAGAATAATCATACACTTTCATCTCAAAATTAAAAAAAAAAAAAAAAAAACAAAAAAAAAAAAAAAAAAAAAAAACCAAAAAAAAAAAAACAAAACAAAACACAAAAGAGAAATTAGATTCCATTGAGAGGGGAAAACCCTCAATTTTCCTATTTTTTAAAATATATTTCCAAACCATCAATAACTAAATATATCACAGATTTTAACACAATTGTCATCACATCACCACTCTAAAGTAAAGCTGCGATATTGTTTCTGTTTTACTGTTGGGCAACTAGGGCATAGGAACTCTACATAACCTTGCCATGCCACTGGGTCAAATTAAGAGAGTATTGAAGTCCTTGCAGCCACTGGTAAGCACCTTCCTGGATGTCTAGCAAACTGGTCATCCTCCTTACCAACAGGCAGATGAGTAGCAAAATCTCAGAGTAAAGACCACAATGACAAAGAGAAATTAAACTCCAGAAGTACAATGATTTCCAAAGAAGTGTTTTATCCACATGGCTCTGCAACTCTTGCCAAAGAATCCATAAACATAATACATAAACCAAGGAACAAACTTTCACTTTACCCAACATCTTGTTTCTCTTGTATGTCTGCCTTCTTTTTCTTAGTTTTCAATGTATAAATGGAACATATGGGGAAGGCTGGGAAGCCTGCAGTTTTTAAATATGTCAAGACCAAAGGCAGCCAATTCTGTATCTGGGTATCAATCACCAGCCCCCGCAAATGACACATGAAAGGCTCTGTATACAGAGGGCCCTAAAAGCCTGCTAAATGACACAGAAAAAAAGATTTATTTTTTCTTGTAGTCTGCAGGAATAAAAGAATTAGAAAATGGCATCAGTTAAGGGAGGGTGCCTGCTGTTCATCAGAGTGCATAACCTGAGATTTCTCTCTTTTCTCTCTTCTCTTCTCTTCTCTTCTCTTCTCTTCTCTTCTCAATACTATATAGAATAAGCAATAGATCTTCCACATGCATGAGGCCAGGAGACCCTTGATGTGGTTGTTGTAATACTTTTCAAGAGTGAGAACAGGACTGGAAAACCTGGAAGAGATTCCAATGCAACACCTCATTTATCTTCCTACGTAATCTAGGATGATTTCTGCATCCTGACCATGACATTCTGAATGTTAACTTATCTCTTCATGGAGTGTCAAATAGAATTTAGACTTTTACCCATAATTTGTACCCTTGCAAGTGCTAAAACTTCCACAAGTAATCCTTTCATGGTTAAACAGACACTCAAAGGTATTGCTTTGTTTAGCTCTTCTGTCAGTCAATGTGACAGAATGAATGTATCTGAAGAGTAAAAAAACCTTAAACTCTTTCTCACCCAAAAAATTCTTTTGCAAACACTTCAAAACCTTTCCAAGAAAATAAACACTTCCCACTGAAAAGAAATCATTAGAAAATCCAAATTTCTTCTGGAAATAAAAAACTTTGACTGAAAATTCTGTTATTATCAAAGCTATTTTTATGGATGTTTTAATATATTATCATTCTCAGCCTTAAAGTTTAAGAATGCTTCTAGATTTTGAAAATTATGTCAGTGATATTTACCCTGGAAAATGGCTGATAATTAGATATATCTTTCTGTCCAGCACTACTGATTTTGCATAACAAGCAGCATAACAAGACACAGAAGGGTATCTCCACTCTGATATCGGGGTACTTTGTTCTAGAAAGGGATAAGATAAAGAGTATGTAAAATAATAAGTTTGAAAGTGAGTTGAAAAAAAAGTTAATGAGGGTCTATACTGGCACCTGAGCTTCTGGAGAAGAGCCCTCACTCAGCTTGGTCTGTACACAAGCAGCAAAGGCCACAGCTTCTGCCTCCTCCTTGGTAACACCTCAAATGGAACTTGTATGAGCAGTACTTGAAAAGGTTAGCATATGGAAGGTTAGCCCTTGTGAGGGACACCTGAAAATGAAGCAGATTTCTTGTGTTTGCTTTCTTTCTTACCTCCCAAGAATGTACAGAGAGCAGAATCACCATCTGCTGCTCCTTAGGGAAAAAGTGTAAAAGTCAACTTCAAACTTCAATGGCAAGCACCTGCTGTGTATTTGCTCTAAAATACTTATCACATAAAACCAGTTTCACAGGATTGAGGTTTAAGGTCTAAGCACACTGAGTAGAAACAGATTGCTCACAGCTATGTTTATTTCTGTATAAATGTCTTTTGATTACTTTTGCTTAATACAAAATTAGAGACTGCATTGCTCTTTACGACAGCACTCTGAGGACCTGCTCTTTTGTTCTTACTGTATTAGTCCAATTTCTACTTTGAAGCAATTAAAAGCTTAACCTTTCCATTTGTGCCAAATTAGTAGGAAGATGAATCTTCTTTTACCCATAATTGGGAAGCATTTTCTTTGCTCCTCAATCTAAAGAAGTCTTAAACTCTAACACAGATGTTTCATTATATGACACCTGTGTAACTGTTCCCATGTTGCTATGGGAAACTCAGCTTTTTATACCTTTGAAATAATTAGGACTCAAGTAATAACTGTTGCTTATCAGAAGGCCTGGCTAAAAAATGTTTGTCAAACAATTTAATGAATTATGCCATAATAATCTTCTGCATGAGTATAAAGTTGCTGGATTTTCTATTTGTTGAAGTGCGACAACCATTTCAGCATGATACAACAGAAAATCCTGACAGTGTGAGATATATGGTTGTATGATATATTTGCTTGGTTTAAGATTACACAATGGAAATAAAAGTTTGCTACAAAATGACAGATTCAAATGGATGATGCTGAAAAAAGAAATCAGTGGCTCAGATTTTCAAAAGATCTACTAGATTTAGTCCATTCCAAAGGTAAATGGGGGGAATGTGTGCTTTGGTTGTTTTTTTTTTTTTACTTTGTCATTGAGAACACCACCTGTATCTCAAAAATAAAATGAAGAGCTTTACTGACACCCACAGCAGTGGGCATTGCTGTGATTTGCCTTCTCATAGATCATCAAGTCCTGGATACACAGTCTTTGAAATTTTGTGGATCTTTTGTCATTAGTGAACATTTGTTTCAATTATCATTATTGAACTTTGATCAATACTCATTGTTTTTATTTAGTATTGATTCTATGAACATGACCATTCTTTGGCTGCAGGAATTTTACTTTGTGTCAATGCAGCAAGCTCCCTCCCCACAAATTAACCCAGCACTGTTAGTGTAGGAAAAAAAATGTGTTGAGCTACCTAAATTAAACCTCAGAATACCAGGAAGATTTCATCATCTGGATGCCAAGCGGATTCCAAATTCAGGTACAAGTTGGAACCCTGAGTTTTATACTGATTTCTCCTGTGAAACCAAGGAAGCAGTTTCATTCTGTCTGTTCAACAACTCTTCATCAACAAAAGAGAAGAATAATCTCCACCACTTATGACCAGAGCAATTACCACATAAACTGGTTGATACTCAACAAAGATGACAAGACTATTTATGGCATTACTGCCATTATTAGAATAATTGCATTGGAGGACAGTATTGTTTAGAATTTCCAATCAAGAATTTTTCATCAACATTAAATTGATGTTCAAAAAAAAAAAAATAAAAATCTAAACATCTCAGGAATGCTGGCTTTGTTCCTCCCTGAAGGAGACATGAATCTAGACTATTTTATTTCATTAAGACTATTGAAAGTAGCACAGATTTTTATCATCAGCCCTGACAATATCTCAGAGAAAATCAAAGTATCTGTAGTCTTGTTTTTGGATTGAGATTGCCTTTTTTTGAGAAACTGATGTTGGAAATGTTTCAAATCTTAAAAGATTTCAAGAGATAACAGCCTCAGTTTATTTGCTACTCTAATAATTGATGTGCTGTTAAGATTTAAAGGTAATGCTAAAGTCCCATATAGACGAACAACCTTGAGTGGTGGAAAAAAAGATAGGAAAAATCCTAAAACATCTATGGAGAAGTGCAAAATTCCAGAATGTTTATGGAATTATGTCTATTGAATTAGTACCATAGAAGACAAAATCCCCAAGATACCCATCAACATTAAAGAACCTGTTTTATTGTACAAAAAGAATAATTACTGAGGCATCCCAATTCTTAAGTTTTTATACATATTATTCATTGACATATAAATATTATTTTATCAATTATCACAACATTAGCAAACTTAAAATCTTCTATATACAAAAACCCTCAACCCTACCAACATAATTAAAAAAAAAAAAAAACCAAAACAAACACCAAAACCAAAAAGCAAACAAACAAAAACATTAAAAAGGTGAATAGAGACCAGAAGTCTGAGCATCAAGACAAATTGGAGAAGTAAAAGGAAAAATTCAGTCTCAACTTAATTTATAAATGTTTACACTGAACCATTCAAGACATATATTTTAAAAATTGTAGACAAACTTCAAAGCTGAATTACAAGTTTATTCCTTTTTTTTTTAGACTGTTAGTCTTAGGTATCCATTGTGTTTTTCATATTCCTCTGCAAGATTTTCTTTTTTTTTTTTTTATGTTTTATTGAGTGGGTACTAAGTTCTTCTCTAGAAAAATGACCATACATTCAAAGACCTAGATTGATCTAGTTACCAATTTGATCCTTTAATTTCATTTATATAAATAACAGTCAAAATTGTGGAGTAAAAGATTATTTATTTTTTCTTTACTCACATATGGCTCTCATATATTTAATTACACCACTTCAGTTTCAGTGTCAGATTTTTCCTTAAAGAATATAAACAGATCAATACAGTTAATTTTAAAAATAAAAAAATAAAAGGAATCAATTATAGACCAATGAGAAATAAATTTAATTAAGTTTAAATGTTTTAGGTTAAAAATAACAGA
>VWYP01003392.1:22247-35393 GCA_013400435.1 Pycnonotus jocosus
TTATCAGTCCCTCCAGACTATGGTTTTTCCTTTTTCTTGGAACTGAGCAGCCAGCTCAGAACTGAAAACCCAGAAAAACACCAGGAGTTCACATCTGTGGCCCAATGGGGCCTGGGATGCTGCACTCCAGCACTGGAGGGACTGATAAGAGATTCTGAGAGAGCTGAGTTACACCCCAAAACAAGGACTCTCTCTGAATTTGCCATCTCTTCAGAACAACAAGATGTTCTATTGCTTAATATTATTCATTTTTCCACACTTTGCTTGTTAAATAAACAGGTTTTTTCCACATTTCTCAAAGGATGTTTTACCTCCTGAACTATTTGGGGGACAGGCTGCTTGAATTTGCTTTCTAGCAAAGATCGCTTCAGAAGTTTCCTCCCAAAATTTGCCCTAAACCAGGACAACTCATTACACTGTTGAAACTATGAAGCTTTGAAACCCTAAGTATGCTAAAGCTACTTTGCAATACTTAACTGGAAAATGTATGGCTTGCTACTTGAAATTTTTTACTGTTTTATGAGAAAGAATAACATAATGAAACAATTAGATTGGGAAATACTACTTAGAAATAACTTGTGATCTCTTATAGGAAGTGAAACTAGTCTCTCCTGATTTCGTACTTCATTAAACACTCCTAATCACATTTTTATTTCCCATAATATATCCTGGTCTTGTCTTTGAAAACAAATCACAAAAATCACAGAATATTTTGAATTGGAAGGAACACAGAAGGATCGTCAAGTTCAACTTTCAAATGAATGGTCCATACAGGGATCAAACCCATGATCCTGCCATTACTAGTACCATGCTCTAAAAAGGAAAACAGCAGATATTTTTCAAAAACATTTTCCTTGAACATTCAAAAAGAGGCTCAAAAAAACCATTTAAATTTCTTTAAAAAACCATGCAGAGGTGTATTCTTTGAAAGGTACTATCTCTCGTAGTTCAAGACTTGATATCGCATCCCCTCTTTCATAACTAGTTGGAGATAGGGATTACAATCTAAATGTGAGGAATTAAGATTACTTTTAGGGAAAAAAAATACGCCTAACTGGACACCTGAATTGTATGTCCTGACTTAGAGTGGCAAAGATTCCATCAGCTTTGAAAAATTAAAAGGAGAGCCTTTTCTGTTCCAAAATATCCTAAAACATTCTAATTTATGGTTTTGAAGGATTCAGAGAGAGAATGGATTTAAAAGATGTCTTCTACAAGCTGAGTTACCAAAATACTTGGCTAACATAAAAGACAAAAATTGGTCTAGCACAAGTGAAGTCTAGACTCCTTATTTCCATTGGCTTTCCTTCTACTGAAAGTGCCTGAAACAAAATGCCTAAGCCTTGTTTCATGTAAAATGAAACCTACTGTCAGTGTGAAGCTAATTTGTTTATGTACCCATTTCAACTGGGATACTCCCTTCCTTCCCAGATTCTTCCCCTCAGCCCACAAATTTATAGAAAACTGACATCCATCCCATAATCCTAGTGAGAGGCACCAGAACTGAGAGTGGTTTTTTAGCTGTTCAGAAACTGTCAATGTGAAATTGTTTTACAGCTTGCTGCTGCTTTGTCTCCAAGCTCACTTGATTTTGTTCTGTGCTAGCCTATAGCATGTCAAACATGGCTTAACCTGTTATAACTCAGCATTTTGTCTGTATCTGCTGTTCTTTCTCTCTCCCTTACTGCCTTGTCATGCTGCAGTGTCAGATCTCTCATACAGTTCAATCTACATGCTGTGGACACAATATGTTTTACGTGCATCAATGCCATGTAGGCTCTAGGATCACACAAAACAGCATTAGAGTATGATTTTACCTTCACAGGTGTCAGATGGCTGTTTCACAAGAGAAAACATGCAAGGAAAACAGTATACTCCTCTAAGGAGAGATTCCAAACCAAAAGGATCTGCAACACTGATTTGAGAAAAAATGTTAATTATGCCTTTAATTTTTGAGAGAAAAGATGAGTGCAGACCTAATAAGCTCATCCCATCTGTGTTGTTCTTTATTCTGTGTCCCTAGTGAATGGAATTTCATGTTCCAGAATTGTCAGAGGTCCTTAGAGTTCAGAGCTCTTGTTTTTCCTTCATGTTCATCATCATTTTAGATGTTAATTCTACACAACTTTTTAATATAAGCCTCTATGTTCCCTAGTAAGCATAGCTGTTCAATACTGAATGTGTAAGTTCAAAGAAATGTGTTGAATACCTCCACTTTTCTTCTTCTCTCCAAAGAGATGCCTATTAAACTGGCAGTGATAGAATGATGGCACGTCACTTGCATACATTTATTCAGTGAAAAGATCTGGCATACCATTTGGTGAGAAAGTAATTACAATCTATGTTAACACAATATGCACGGTATGTCACTGATTGAACATTGAGTTATGTTTGGTGTCAGTCATTTCTGGATTTTTTTCCTCCTTACTGGCTGTATATATTATAAAAGCACTGAGGAAAAACAAAAAAGAAACAAAAATAAGATGACAGGCATTTTATTTTGTTACATATTGTAGCACCTTTGTGGGGTTTTTTTCCTTAAGTTTACCCATTTGAAGGGAGGGAGAAAAAAATGTTGTTAATGGTGATAATAAGTTAAGTTATATTTAATGACTTTTTCTTCAGAAGATTTAAACAACAAAGGTAACCCCAAAACATTATCCCAAGGGAAAAGGCACCCTACTGTGAGGCACTCTAATACTTTTGTTCCCCAACCACTATATGTGGAATTCTTTGCAGTAATTCTCTGCATCCTGGGAACAAGGTTGAAATTAAACCATTTCTAGTACCTGAGCATCCAATGTGACAATGTCTCAGAACTGCTGATTTCATGCTTAGTTCTAAATTTTTTTTAATTAAATGTCTCTTTACAGATAGGCCCACTGTTAGCAGTGCCTGTTTATTTTATGAAGAAAATTCTATCTGGTTATTTACTTGGTTATGATAAGAAAAACATCGTACCCAATATTTTGACACTGCAAAAGTTTTCGAAGTAAAATTTTCAAATGATAGAGAAAAAAAATCACCAAAAATCAAAGCATCTCTCAGTTTATTCAACTGAGACCTGTTTCATTCTTGTTCAGAACAGATGGGAAGGAAAGTACTGTGTACCTTTTCAGTTTTCATATTGTTTAGACTAACCAGTCTCTTCAGAGATTTCAAGGTTATAGCTGGTTTTTTTTAATTATTATCAATATCTTTGTGACTAGCTGATTCTCTGAGGATATATGGTGAACTGAGATGTACTGAAATCTAATGCCTTTTTTATCATTTAAGTTTTGTGGTGGTGTCCTGGTCTAACCACATGCAGCCACCTGCCTGTGAGATGGCGATGAGAATCATGAAAAAAAAACTTGTGGGTCGAGGTAAGAAGAGCTTAACAATTGAAACAAGGTTAAAAAAAAAAAAAAAACAACAAAACCACAACACAACAAAGTAACAAAAAACTGCAATTACTACTGCAACAACTAACACTAGTAATTAAAAAAAATAAAAGCAAAACAAAACAAAAACCAAAAGATGCACACTTATGTTTAAAATTTAAAATTTCTCACCACCTGCTGACCAATACTCAGCCAATCCCCAGGCAGTAGCTGGCTCTTCAAGTCAAATTATCCCAGTTCATATACTGGGCATGACATTCTATATTACAGAATATCTCTGACCAGTTCAGGTCAATGGTCCCACTTATGCTTTCCCCACCTCCTTGTGCAGTGGCAGACCATGGGGAACTGAAAAGTCCCTTACTTTAGGGCAAGCATTACTTAGCAATAATCCAAATGTCAGTGTGTTATCAGCATTTATCTCATACTAAATGCAAGACAGCATTATAGCCAGCTACAAGGAAGAAAATTAACTCTGTGCCAGTGGGAACTAAGACAGATGGGTTGACCCTGGCTGGATGCCAGGTGCCCACCAAAGCCACTCAATCACCCCCCTCTTCAGTTGGACAGGGAAGAGATAATGTAACAAAAGGTTCATGGGTCATGATAAGGACAGAGAGAGATAATTCGTGATTATCATCATGACCTAAACAGACTTCACTTAGGGAAATCTGTTTAATTTATTGTAAGACAAACCAAGGTAGGACAATGAGAGCTAAAACCAAATCTTAAAACACCTTCACTCCACCCCTCCCTTCTTCTAGAGATAACCTTAGTCCCAAATTCTCTACCTCTCCCCCTCAGTGGTGCATGTGCCAAGGAACAGGAATTGTGGTCATTTTATCACCTGTTTTGTCTGGTGTTCCTTCCTCCTCAGAGAGATGATTCTTCACATTCTTTTCTTTGGCTGCAATTGCTCCTCTTCTTATTTATGTTATCCCATAGGCACTATCACAGGCATTATTGCTGATGGGCTCAGCTTTGGCCAACAGTCTGTCTTGGAGCTGGCTGACATTGTCCCTATCAAACATGATGAAAATTTCTAGAAGCTTGTCACAGAAGCCACTCCTTTAACCCCACCACCACCAAAATCCTGCAGCACAAAGCCAGTAAAATATGATTTTTTTATGGCAACACTCAGTAAAATATCTTTGAAATATTATAAAATGGTATATTTTTTTCCTACATACATTTTTTCTCCTAAGATTTTATTAGGAAATCATGCTGTAGTAACTATGAAAATGTCTGATTCTCAGTACAAAATCCTTAATTCTTTAGGTACTCCAAATAATTTCATTTTTAAGCAACCAGACCCAATCTTCTACCACTTGAAAAATCCTTCAAGAGTCCTTGGCCACTTAGCATTAGTGCTTTACCCATATAATGAGATTTCTTGTATATCCCTAAACTCCATATCCCTTAAGACAGTCTTATGGGATTGTCTTTTTCCTGTAATTGGGCATTTTTCCAAATATCTAACAGAATGGGTACTCAGACCTTCTGGAAAACAACCACTGAGCATATTTTCCTCAGTCCTGAGCATGTGCAGAACATGTAGCTAAACTGGCTGTACTGGCTGTACTTTCTTAATTTTCACATAACATGTTTATCAATCATTTAATTTATCAATCATGTAATTTATCAATCATGTAATGCAAAGTCCCAATGCTGTGCCCAGCACATCCAAAATTTTTAAGCTACATTTGCTTGGTTTTCAAGAATTAGGACGTGATTTATACTGGTACTGAAAATACATCATGGCCAATTCAACTGAGAATGGACATATCTCTGCAAACTCAGAACCTCTAGGATTCTCATTAAATGTGAGTTATTTATCAGATTATTTAACTCTGGTATGAGCAAATTGTCTAATGTTATACACATACACTGGAGTTTGAGATCATGCCTTAAGTGTATGGAACATGAATTTGTGTTATCTTTTGAGTCCTTGTGCATTAGGACCTCAATATACTGTGATTGACTGCCAATTAACCTCTAAAGCCCCAGTTCAAAGTCCCAGTTCCTCTCATCTTGCCATTTATTAAAATGCTCAACATTTATTGGAAAGGTGGATGGAGAAGGCTATCAAATTTGACTATTTGAGCATAACAAGCATCTTACCCTGGCACACTGCATTAGTGTTGTTTCTGAACAGTTAATTTCCTTTCACCTCCTGCATTTCTTGCTCATACACTGCTACTATGGTGTATCCTGTCAGAGTAAAATCTTTTGTCTTCCAAAACAGAATGTGTGTCAGAAAGGTGTATCAGAACACCACAGATTCCAAGAGCTAGGCCATTTTGGACTGAACATGTTGTGTTCAGGTACAATTGTACCTGCCTCGCTCACTCTCGGATCAGTAAGACATATGGTAGCTTTTCTCAGACTTACTTTTTCCTTCAAAATATTTTTTCTTAGTGTTTATCTGTCTATGTTCAATACATTATTCAAGCTGACCTGACCCCTTGAAAACACTTGTTGTTAAACTCTGAATGTTTAGTTTCTGGATGTTATGATGTTCAGGGGATAATTACATGACACCTAGCATAAAATTAAGTATTTTATCTGAATGATCACTGTCTGGAGCTTCACAAATATTTTCTCTGTCATAGATACTATAGATCTTTATTTTGCTTAGAAATATTACTGAATGATAAATTGTTTGTCCTGCCTCCCGGGACATTAATACACATCTGTAACAGTCAGGAACTATTATGATTTGGATACATTGGTACAGCATCACACCAAATTGGCACAAAGTTTAAAAAAGGAAAATATGTATTCATTTCACTATCAAGTTGCATACTAACAGCAGTGGAAGAGTTCACTCTTCATACTTTCGTTGACTAAGATAGCAATAGTGTGTAAACAGGAGTTTGCAAGTTTTAACAAAAATCATGTCAACAGTTTTTATTTTTAGAGCAAAGCTTTAGCTCACATACTTTAATATAATTTCTAATAGCTTACTGGTTTTAATAATTACAATTTTTTTCATACTTGTGCCTTGATTCCGTAGCAAGACATGCAAATTTTATCCTCAGCAAGGATATTCTGAAACATCAGAATTTCTATAGAGAATATAGACTCAATGAACAAAGTTTACTTAATCTATTATGATAAAAGGATTCAGATTCAAGGCAGAGTTTCCAAAAAGCCAAAGGTGATATCTGTGACACCTAATAAATTTGAATCTTAATCTGTTAAAACACAACAAAAAGTAGAATTCACACAGATACTAAGTAATTTCATTTTATTTTCATGAAAGTCTTGATGAAACACTCAGATTCTTCAGCAGCCGCAGATCATTGTTTATGAATGTTGTGGACAAATTTCTATGCGCAGCAGAATCTAAACTGTGAGCAGTGAGATTAGACACATATTCATCTTTTCATGGTTTCCAGATATGTAAACTGTGGAGAAGAAGGGATGTGAAAAAGGGGNACAGAATTCATAACTGAATAGAAACTACTGTTACAAAAGAGAACATTTGGGTCATCAACACCTATTGACAACATGGGAGAGGATATTTGAAAGGAAAAAAATTAGAATGGACAGATGCTTTATTGTAATATAATTTCAATTTATTTTAACTTCAAGGGTCCAATGACATGTTTCTTTGCTTTCAAAACTATAAAACATTGTAAGATATCTAGCTAAGTATTTGTAATGGCTGGGTTCATTATTATAAACCCTATGAAAGTGCTCTATCCTACCTTCATTATGTGCATATAATTGGGCTTGTGTTCTGTATTGTACCGGTCTGCACTTAATTCTGTACTGAAATTAATAAAGGAGATTTTAAAAATTAAAAACATTTTAAATACATATTTAAAAAAATCTTTACTGAAAACAGAAAAAAAATCTAAATGTGAGAAAATTTTCCAAGATAGGGGATTAACACCATACTTGTGCACTATGCGGAAAAGTTGACAAATTACTCTCCTCCATTTCAAGGTGTTGATTATAATTTGTATTGTATAGGGACTTGTAAGTGTGCATGCATATATTTCAGAAACATGTGTAAGAACTTAATTAAAAGAAGCAAGTGTGGTTGTGTGAATACCCAGAAGTAGTAACTGCATTATGGTGTTATGTTTACCACCTACTTTAAAAGGCTTATCTAGGCCTCACTATGTCACTTCCATGCATGGGGCGAGAATGTACACACAGGTAAACAATCATAAAGACCAAAATGATGAGGTGAGCAGCACCCATGCTGGCATGATGTGGGATGATGATCAGTGGGGTGATGCAAAGCTGTGCACAGGGAGGCTTCCTGAACCAGAGGAACCTCAGTGTAGAGGAGAGATTCTTCTCCTGATCTCCATGCCAGTGGTTCATGCAGTGGTGACTCACAAGATACAGGCTAGGCTAGGAGCCGTGGTGGGCAACTGTGGACATGATTTTCTAAGAAACTTTTGCCTGCTAAGCAGTTGCTGATTTTTCCTAAGGGAAGAGTTGTCAACAACTAACTTCTCTCAAAACAAAATCAGCAAACAACCAGCAGTTTCTCAAAACAACCTTCTGCAGATGGTGTTTTGCTGTTTCTCTAGTCTAACCAATGGGATTGGGGAGGTGTCATTCCTATTCACCAGTCCTGTTAGTTATCAAAACACCTTATAAAAAGTGTCAAGAATTAGACAACAAAGCCTTCTGATTCTCTTCTGCCTGCTGACTAGAGTCAAGCATCTTTATTTTGTGTCCTATCGTGACAGGCAACAAATGCCACAATTGCCACACCTAAAAGCAGCCCCTTGAGAGTGTTGGGGGCTAGGGCTGACAGACAGGGTGTGGAATGTCAGCCAGGGCTGTAGGGCAGCTGGTTCTGTGGGAGTTTCCCTGGAAGAGAATACATAAATGGTGCTGAAGCACTCCTAGCTCAACCAAGGAGCACTGGTAACTATCTGGCAGAAGGCACAGCCGCTCTCAGGTCTACAACTCCACAACAAATGTGGATCTGCAGACAACTCCCATGGGAGCATGCAGGGCACATCCCAGTGCCAGCTGCAGGGTGAGCCTTCTCTTACACCAGGATGGGCTGGCAACCATGAGCACCCCTATGGGAGGTGTGCCCAGGTGCAAGAACTCCTCCAGTCAGGGACAGAACTCCAGGAGGAAGTGAGTAGGTTCAGGAGTATCAGGAATTCTGAAAGAATGAGATAGACTATGGAATCACAACCTACCTTCCCTGGGAAAGGCCTCACAGGTAGACAGGATGCATAGAGATATTAAGGCTGGGAAAATGTCACTGGCACAAATCCTGTGGGAAGAAACTGAGGGAGCTGATGCTGTTAAGCCTGGAGAAGAGGAGACTTGGGGGGAACTTACTACTGTGTACGACTACCTGAGAAGAGGCTGTGGTAAGGTGGGAGTCAGTCTCTTTTTCCTGAGTAACAACCAATAGGACAAGGGAAAATGGACAATGGCCTTAAATTGCACCAGGGGACATTTAAATTGGATATTAGAAAAAAATTTCTCCACCAAAAAGGATGTCAAAAGTTCCCTTGAAACTGGGTCCCCAGAAAAGTGATTGAGTGACTATCCCTGGGGGTGTTTAAAAGGATTTCAGATGTGGCACTTAAAGACATGACTTAGTGGTGGGCTTCGCAGTGGGCTAACAGCTGGACTTGATCCCAAAGAACTTTTCCGGCTTGCATGATTCTGTGATTCTGTTTTTCATCTAAACTGTTTGCAGGGCTTGACACAGCAAAGCAGGTGCATTTGTAAACAGAACAATGTTGGTCCTTTTCTTTTTTAAGCAGCATAACCATGTCAATACAGTTTGAACAGTGTATTAATGATTCAGACTGCTCATTTAGAACCTAAAATAAACAACAAAATCGAAAGTGGCTAAAATCAAAGGTTTTTGCCTTACCTTTATTTGTGCAATTGTCAGGCTGAGAGTGTTGACATCTTCACAAGCTACAGGACAAGTAAATAATTGTCTCATGTTTTACTTGTCATTCAAAAAATAAAAAGAGGGTAAGATGTGTATTATATTTGAGGTATTTTTTTCAACATACAGGTATTATCCTACCAATCCTGTCAAAAGTTTGATTGTCTCAGATAATACTCAGCTAATTTAACCACAGTGCTAAAACTGTCAGTGGTACCCTTTGTGCATAATTGAATGGTGCTAAGGAGCTTCATGACCTTTGAAAATGCCAGCTCCCAACCAGGACCTGATGTAAAGTCTTTGCAAGCACACACATCCTTCCACAAGATGTAACTGCTGCAGCTGTCACACTCAATTTTTTTTTTTAATGTCAAATTCAGTTTGTCCTGTGTTTGGTATTTTGAATTCTATGCATACTGGTAGATGACAACTCTTTTTATTTATTTCATATAGTGTTTTTTTGAGACTTAATCAAAACCACAGTGTTGGAAAGCTTTTGTCTAAAGGGTGAAGGATAATGTCTTGTTTCTGACTGTTACTGAAGCTTATGTATTAGAGGTCATGACCTGAAATGTCTGAGTTTCCATCTTTTGTTGGAATACTATTTCACCTGAAGAATTTCAGCATTTATTTTAGAACACATAATAGAATAGCTTATCTAAGTCCTAAAATTGTTTATATTCTTATTATAATGACGTTCAAGAGGGCCTTCTAGACTAAGAGGTTTAACAGTGTAAAAGATCTATTCATGGTCCTACTTCATTAATATCATACGCACATGTTTCTCCACATTACTGTATAATAAACCAATATTTCCACACAAAAAGTAAAATACAAAATTACAAAAGAATATGAATCATAGATAAAAGGATGTGATATTTCACACATCAGATTCTGATCTCAGCAAGAGGTGTTTTTAGGTAGATCTCAGGAACACTGACGGGTCAGTGCCTATTCTTACACATTGACACCTCTGACAAAGATTATGAATTACCCTTAAGAAAGAATGCAAATAGGAATGTGTACTTAACAGCAAAATGCATTATATAGAGAAGTCTTTTGGTTGTATGTAAGAGAGACTGCAATAGAAGACAGAAAAATATGCAAAAGCAAACAGAGCTAAAGAACTTTTTTCAAAATTATTATTCAAAATAGATTTTTCTTTTGCATTTAAAAATAGGCAAAATATACTGAACATAGGCACATTTAATTTCACTCTTCAACAGATGAGAGTGATCAAGTGGCTGTGTGGTGCTTAGTGACCAAGCTGGAGTTAAACCATAACATATCCCAAGAGGAATTCAGTGGAGAATTAAAAAAATACAAGGAAAATTTCCATTATTATCTCTCCACACAATGCATTTTCTAGGTAAATAGCTAAAGTATATTATTCATGGGATGTTCAGTGTTCCTAAGACTGAGCAGGATCTCAGTTTTTGTTGTGATGACAACCTAGAATACCAACAGCATTTCACAAGCCTTCAGAATATTTTATAATCTATTAAAAAAATTCTTAATTTTTCCCCACCCCATCCAGCTCTTTTCAATTTTTTCTTGGAAACCATAGAATATTTCTTGTGTACTATTACTATTGTAAGAATTTCGGCTATATAAAATATTGCTACATTTACTCTTTAAAATAAACCTGATTCGTACTCACCTTTCTTCCTTACTTGCAGCTGTCTTTGAATTAAGCTACTTATCAATGACCTAACCATGTTGATTCAGATTTTATTGACAGCAGTACTGTTTCTTAAAAGTATTAACACTCTCTGCTGGGCTGTTCTGCAGACTATCTTCGGTCATGAAATCATGAAGTCTTTTTGAGTTTGAAGAAAAAACAACAAAGACTGTAAAGGGTTTAGAGAAACACTTTCAAGTTAGGAAACTATGTGACCTTTATCTAAGCGGTCCATGCCACTCTCTAGGCGTAAAAAATTTCTTTAGACAATCAGCTCTTTGGCTGAGATTTCTCAGTTGTATTGTCTTCAGTTGGGTTAGAAACTCCTGTTTAAAGTCTCCTCTAGGCAATAACTTCTGCCTCCCACATTTATTTTCCTGCATTACATGTATGATATATAGGTAAAAATGCAAATGTATTTATTTGTTCAGTTTGAAGCTAAAAGACAAATTTATTATTATATTTTTTGCCAGATTGCCTGTAAATGTTCCTATCATAGTATCTGATTTGTGGCACAAAAAAAAAAAAAATATGTCATGCTGTGAACAAAAGAAGGGAGGCCTAATCTAAACTCTACAACAATGTCATTCAGCCTCTGTTGGAAACTGAAATCTAACATTTACTGGAAAAAAAACAAGAAGAAGGGACCTGGATTTGGGATTTTATTTATTAAATTTTCTGGCAAAATCCCCACATATCTGTTGTATATGTAAGTTTTCATCTCTGCCAATTCCAGAGATGTAGTAGGTACACTAAAATTATGTTCTGTTATTTGGCTGAACATCATGTCCTGAATATTGCCCTAGAATCTTCTCTATAGCCATCAAGGTTAGAGAACTAATAGGAGCATAAATCTCCAACACAAAACTTGATTACTAAACCAACTTTTTTTTCATTCAGCCTATTATGGGACCAATAACTTTTTTAATATCAATAATAAGAACATGAATGTATCTCAAATTCAAGACTCACGATGTTGCAAGTTATTAATATTTTCTACTAAGAAATTCTTTGAAGCTGTTATTTGGTTTAATCTATATAAAAAACAAAAAAAGAAAAAAATTACTGTTTTATATACAGAGACATAAGCATCTGCTGGAACAAAAAATATAAAAAAGTAGAATAAAAATCATCAGTCTTAGGCAAATTGCTGTTTGTCATAACACATTGTTTCTGTGCAATAACAACACTACTGAGTGAACTAACATGGAAACAAAGTTCAACGTTTGTGCTGTACTGCTTCGAACAGTACAGGCCTGATTAAAAATCTCAATCAAGTTAATCAAAAGGCACTCATTGATTTATGTGTGTCTTGGGTCAATCCCTTTGTTTATATAAGTAACACTTCCACAAGTGTTTATATAAGTGTTCCATAAGTGTTTATATAAGTGCTCTATAAGTGTTTATATAAGTAACACTTCCATAGTCTTGCTTCTAGTTGTTGAAGGGTAATTTGCATGTTGCTTATCAGAAAGGTTGATATATTAAAATTACTGGTTTCTGACACTGGAATTTAGTTTGTAAGATTTTATGAACAGCAAAATGTTGCATCACAGCAACTTCCTCATAAATGTGGTGCTTTATGCTTTATTTTCCTGCAATAAAATACAAATTATATTTGTGTCTGTATGTTTTCATGGTGTCATCTGGGAATTTAGTAAACTGCAAAATGAAATTCTGCTTCTGCTATTTTGCCAAGAGGCTATTGTTTTGATACGTACCATGGAAGTGTTGAAATTCTTGTGTGCTGGACATCAGACATCATCTCCAAGGAGAAAAAAGAATATGTCAGAGTATTTTAGAAAGAAATTTGCATTTCTCCATAGCCTCAGAAACCATTTTCTGTAAAACATACCTGAAAATCAAGAATGTCTTCTGAACAGAGTCACATTGCTCTGCTAGTGGTCTGAAAGCCGTAGAGCTGAGAATGGGAGTATAAATTATCTGATTATAGGTATTCTCCCTGTGGAGCACATAAGTAAACATCATACCCCTGAGAATTTCTTCAGAGGTGACTGCCGAGGTAAAATGCCTGCTGTTGAACATTTGGTTTCCTTGAACTTGAATTTCCTTGAAATATTGTTTCTCCCTCACAAGCTTAGACTGCTACAGTTTTGCCCTGATTTCTACTTCAATCTCTGTTTTACAGACCTGACCTAGTTTTAAATAGTAAAAAAAAAAAAAAA
>VWYP01003392.1:46019-73952 GCA_013400435.1 Pycnonotus jocosus
TACATTGTTGTGGTTTGCATGAGCGAAAGCAACAGAAAAGCCCAATGATGCATTAATGACAGCCTCTAAATGCTCTGCCTATCAGCCAAACTGAGGCCCACAAGATAGGAACAGAAGGTAAGCACATAATTTGTGATTTTTTTTTTAACTTGTAAAGCTTTCAGAAGAATTGAATTCAGTCACAAATGTTTAGACAAACACAGTGTTTCCAGAATGAACACTGCAAAGATGGAGGGAGGAACTGTGTGTGTACGTTAACTCTAAATTAACCTGCTCAGGACTAGAAGCAGCCTAGCTGTAAAGCACTGATCATTGCCCAGGTAAATTTACCTTGCTTCCAAAGTAACTTAGCTCCTTCATCGCAAGTCAGAAATGTAAACTCTAAAATTGTGTAGAGGGAGTATTCTGAGGGCATCATCATTTGAGTCATGTATTTTATTCTTAGCTTACTTATTGCTCCTGTTCTCTTGCCCTGTTGCTCTAAGAGAGGATTTATAAACCAGATTTATTTCTTTTCAGCATTTATCACAGCACTGAGGTATCAAAAGGCAAGTGAAAATTTCTGACGTCATTTTCTTAATACCAAACATAGAACCTCTCAGGTTAAAACAATGTTGCCCAGGGGATGCATCTAATTGGAAACAATTTCATTTAATAGCAGCTAAGCACATGTTAAATGGTACATTTTCACTCATGTCCTTTGCCTTCATTCCTATAGGCAAGAACAAATAGTAAGATTCTGAAGTGCTTGTAGTGAATGCATTTTAACATTCACATATTATATTAGAGAATAAAATTGGAGTTTAGACAATTTTAGAATATCTAATTTTACTTGTTTCTAAGCCTTTAAAATTTATTTTCCCCTAATTATTCCAATATGTATTTTAGCTTTGGGCTGCTTACTAGTAAATTCCATTAATTGTGAAAGAATGATCAAGGACAACAGTTAACCTCCTTATACAGTCTGATTGAAAATGGTAAAATATTTTGCTTCTGATGGAATGACAATGAGTCTGTTCCGAACAAATTTGCAGCTAGTGAGAACTAAAATGTAAGTTAGGAAAGTCTAAAATATATTCATTTTGCATTCAGAAAATAAATGTTGCCTAAAAGCTTATCTGATTTATGATGATGTGGCTGATCATTAAATGTAAGAGAAATGAAATTAAAAATATAATGAGAGATATATACCCAAGACAATGACTGACATCAACAACCAATTCAACAAACACATATAGACTGAGCCATCATAAATGTGACCAGGGTAAGGCAGAAGACCAAAAATCGAGCTATTTTCTTTTCCTCTCATTCAAATTCTTCATGATGCACCAGTGGTTCAGGATATTACAATCACACTGTTGAGGAGGTAGACTTCTACCAGGTGTATGGTTGTATCTGTGCTTGTAGCTGTTCTCTCATTCACACAGTCACTCAAATTTAGTCACCCAGGACTGAAAATTATAAAAGCTGAAAAGAGGCAAGCAAGGTGAAAAGAAAAAGGGCAACAAAACTTGATTTTGTGGCTTTTCATTATGTTCATTCACTTTTGAAAATTTCCTCATTGTCCATTATCACAAATTGCTTATAATGTACGACATAATTTAATCAATAAATATAAGGTGGTTTTTTTCGGAATTTGGTGTTAGGTTCTTTATTTCTGAGTGTTTCCCTTATATGATACCCTTCCCTTCAACTAAAGAGCTAAAATGGAAATTTCCCTTTTTTTTTTTTTTTTTTCAATCACTGAGATGTGCTTAGCTGTTTCATTCTATTTCTGTAATTATTTCATGACTTCTTAAAAACTGTTATTTAGAACATTGTTTTTTACCTTTTTTTTCATGATCTTTTCCTTTACGACAGATGAAATAAAAGTTTGAAAGAAAAAGCATTGACCACTTAAAGAGTTTAACAAGTATCAAAACACAAGCAAAAAAGAAAATAGATTCTTTAGAGTTCTGTCTTGTGGAGAACAGAAAAATTATGCTGCCTCTTTGCAAATAAGGAGAAATTGCATTCATTTCAGTTAAATAACTAGACAATACAGTCTTGGTATGGGTTAATCTGTTGGTACACAATGTTCTTTCTACTTGGAGAACATTTTGATAAAATATTTATGAAGTCAGGTTGTTCTGGTAGAAAGGGTTTTGACAGTAAGAGCAGAAAATGGAGAAAGTAGATCAGGCTTTCAATGATGAAAAAAGAGCAAAGAGGAAGGAAAAAAAAGGGGGAATAAAGGGACTTGTATTTTATCGTTAAAAAAAATTATGTGCAGGGACATAAAGATGAGGGAATGAGTTATAAGATGGGGTAAAGAATAGGGAAAATAACAAGATTATAAATATGAAGTTCAATTAAGTTATCAGAGTCCACACTGAAGCAGCAAAATGAAGATATGAACAAATACATATAGTGGGATTGCCTCAGTTTACTGCTCTTTGATGTGAAATAGCTCTATAAGTGCGAGGAAGTGAAATATTGAAAATTATAAGTTTGTCAAAACAAGTTTTTAAAAGAAAAAAAAAAGGCATTAAAATGTCAAGACATAAAAAATAATGAATTGTAAGCAGAATCAGCCAAAGGCAGGAGTGAATTGAAAGGAAACAAAAAGAGAAAAAAAGCTGGTGAAAGACCTAGAGAGTAGGTTGCATGAGGAGTGGCTGAGGGAGCCCAAGTTTTTTAGCCCAGAAAAGAGCAGGGTCAGAGGAGATCTCTTTGCTCTCTGCAATTCCCTAAAAGGAAGGTGAGGTCATGTCAGGTCAACCTTTTCTCCATCAACTAGTGACAGGACAAGAGGAAATTAAGTCAAGCTGTGCCAGGAGAGGTTCAGGTTGGACATCAGGAAGAATGTCTTCACTGAAAGAGTGATTGAAGGCTGGAACAGGCTGCACGGGGAAATGGTGGAGTCACCATACCTGCACCTGTCCAAGAAATTACTGGATATGGTACATTATGCTTTGGTTTAGTTGACAGGGTAGTGTTGGGTCAAAGGTCGTGCTCAATGATTTTAAAGGTCTTTTCTAGCCTTAGTGAGCGTATGATTCTATGAGAAAAACTCACCACTACTACCTTGGGAATCCCTGAGCAAATTAAGACTGACAATGGCCCAGTATATGCCTCAAAAAGATTTAAAGAATGTCTCAATCGGTGGGGGGTCAAACATAACACCAGGATACCACACTCCCCCAAGGGCAGTTGATTGTTGAAAGAGCACACTAAACAATCAAATGAGTCCTTAATCAGCAACAGGGAGGGACAGAGACAAGCTCTCCCATTGAGAGGCTCTGTAAGGCTCTTTACACCATAAATTTTTGAACGGTTCATTTTCAGAGCCTACTCTCTCTGTGCTCAGACACTTTTCTAATTCAACACAAGCCAAACTTAATGAGAGGCCACCTGTTCTGATTAAGGACCCCGAAACTCACCACATAACAGGCCCCATTCCTCTAGTAACATGGAGCAGAGACTATGTGTGTATCTCAACACCATTGGGCCCCAAATGTCTACCAAGCAAAAAAGTCAAATTTTGTCTCAGCCGAGCAAATACAAATTCAGCACCTATTAACCAAAACCCTCCCAAGTCAAACACAGACAACTGCAAGGACCAGACCAACATAGCCTGGAGATGGAGACACCACAGATCTACCAGACGATTTCCAGCCAGCCATCCCTGTCACCAGGAGCATGAAAGCCAACAATGCCATACACAGAGATACCTGACAGACATCTAGTCTTAATCTGGATGAGTTCTCTTCTCCCCACTCTCTCACTTTTTGACTCCTCTGCCTAATCTTGTACCAGAGTGTTCTTTCCCCTAAACCTAGTTTTTTTTAACCCTTTCACTTAACCCCTCCCACTGTTTTTTAGTATAAAAAAGGGAGGAAGTGAGGGTTGGTGGGAGAAGGCCAGAAAAGGTTGGGAAAAAAAAAGTTCAAGTTTTGTTACATAAAGTACTTACATTCTTTAAGCAGAAGTAACCTTCCCAATCACACAACCATCAATAGGTACAGCAATGACAGCCAGGAGAGTGCCTGAGGTGATATTGCTGGCAGTGGCTCTCTTCTTCACCCTACTCCCTGGCAGAACTGGGGAGATTTGCTAAAGAGCAAGTGCCAGGCAGTGAACCCCAAAAGCACACAGCCATCAAAAAGGACAAGGAAAATACAAACAATGGAAAGGATGCTGAGCAAGTGGAAGGCACAGTTGGACCTGTGGGACATATGGGATGGGTTGATTTATTTTTCTATGGATATTTTTAATTGTTTTTGTTGTTTTATTATGTTCAGTTGTTTAAAATGTCATCTGTAAAAGTGTCTGAGGGAAGCCTTCATAATTAATAAAGAAGGGGGAGTTGTGGAGGTCAATGCAGCTCCTAAACCAGAGCACCTGAGGCTCCCTTGGAGAAATGTCCCTTAATCAGGATAATCCCCTTCATGTTAGGAGGAGAAGAAGCTGCCTCCTCTCACAGTTCTTTGGTTGTTATTAAATGTACCCCACTTCTGCTCTCCCAGTTGGCCTGCTGGCCTCCCCGCTCCTTTCTCCCTTTTATGTCCTTCCCCTACGATGTTCTCCCTTCCTCAAAGCCCCATTGGCCCTGGTTTGGTGCAATTCTCCACCTACATTCCACCCCTGTTCCTCCATTGGTTCTCCTTGTACCTTGCCCCACCTCTGCACTACTTTCTCCCTCACCCATTGGCTCCTGTTCCCAACTCCGCCCCATGTATAAACCCTGGTCCCTCACTTGTGCCCCTGCCTTCATCCCTGGACCCTTGCAGGGGAAGATGAAATAAAACCTCTCCATGGAACTCTATACAAAGATCCTTCCCTTCCTTACTGCTGAGGGATTTATCCCAGCTATCCAGTGTAAGTGCTGAGTGACTGCATCAGAGTGCCTGTGACTCCCAGCGGCTCTTGACTTGGGGACGCTTCCAGAGGGTTGCAGCAACTTTCTACCTCCATCCACCACAATATCGGCCTCTAATTTTTTTTCCACACATGGCCTGGCAACCCCCTTAAATACTTCCTGAGAGACCCGACTCCCCTTCCAAAGATGATACATCCTCTTTTTATTCCTAAGTTTCTTCAAAATCTCATTGCCCATCCAGGCTGGACATTTGCCTTGTTGACTCATCCTTTGGCACACAGGGACAGTCCACCATACACATCCTGTGTGACTTTAAGCAAGCAATTTCACTGCAGAAGCTCCATGTAAAATAAATGTTATGAAGTGCTGTAAGATGCTTAGAATGAAGATGAAATAAGAGTGCAATATAATTTATTGTATTTTTCTGTTTCATGGAGACTGTGAAGGACTGTTTAACATTTTAACTTTTAATACTTAAGAGTATTAAGTCTTACTTTTAAAAGAGTTCATTTATTGGTCTGATAATGTGGAAACAGAAGTTAGTGGGACAAACTGTCAGTAGAGTTGGTCACATTGAACAATTATTCAATTTTAAAGTGTAAACATAGGGTTAAAGATAGCACAAGTTTTACCAGACATTGTATTTATTGTTTGGAAATCACCAATTACATTCTTACCTGTTAAAGGAAAAAAACTTGGAAGTCAAAAATACAGGTATTTTACTGCAAGGCACGTATTCCCAAAGAATGTGAAGGATTACATTTTTCTCATATTTATATTACAGTAATTTAATGAATACTTAAGACAAAAATAAATCATAGTTTTACCTTAGGTTCACTAAGCCAGGATTTACTATCCAGTTCATCCTTGCCTTTTCCTCATAGCCCCAAGAAACTCAGGAATTTTGAGGACTGGCAACTGACTTCCAGTGTTTGAAGATCCATATCCTAAGAAGAGATCTAGTCTCTAATTCCATACGAATAGAGAGGATGCATCTATACCAGCTTTGACTGAAATAAATCCATGCAAAATTGACTTTATTTCCAGTGTGCTTGCCTCAATCCTTTTAAATCAATAATTAATAACATGAAGTAGAAAAATTATTTCTAAAATACAAGTTCACTTTGCACATAGGAAAACATGTGTGACTGCTGCATTTTTTATGTCCCTTTGTCCTATCACTGACCTTATAAATATGTATTCCTACCTATTCAGTACTAAACACTTGTGATTGGTATTAGTATTAGTGCATATTTAGAACTGATTAAACAAGTGAAAAAATTAGAGATATTTATTATAAAGACAATAACATAAAAGTGACTTGAGTTCTATGGCAGGAATATTCGGGGACCTGGGATGAAAACCAGCACCTTGTAGATATTTTTAGAATCATGTTAATTTGGCAGCTAGCCATTTTTTCCCTGCATATGTAGTCTAATAATGTTTCAAATTTAACAAGTAAACATTCTGATTAGAAATATATAATGATCTATATCTCTTCAAGATTCCATAATTTCTTTCTTCACTGTATATATTAAAGACTAGGTGATCTTGAAAGACTGCTAGAAGGACACATACCTGGTCATGGCATTACAACAAGTTAACATCAAATTTGTAGAAGAAAGAGCTAAAAATGAAAGAAGCCAAAAATCTCTTTCATACCAATTTCTTTAAATATCAATGTATAAAATGAGTGGAAATGTACTTTAGTGCTAATTTGCTTAACATGAAGGAAAATCCTGGTTTTGCCTGTGGTATGCAGTCATCAGAAAAGGCAGAAAATCAAAATATCTGTTGTTTTCACCTTACAGACTAACTGTTGTGAAACATAGGGATTAATATCATTAAAGGCTTTTAAGTCAGATAATTCACCATGTAATTGGTTGAAATAAAAGGGCATCCCATTATTGCATACAGTCAGGCTTACTTATCTGCTCACTTCTGCTAGTTAGGAAGCAAAGGAAAAGGTAGGAGGTATACCCTTTGCAAGAAAAGAAAGAAAAATCCTGTTGCAGACTTTCACCTAGTAGTCTGATGGTTCACTGCAAAATAAACTAACTAATTCATCTGACTTTTTGCAAATCAATCCCTATTCATCAGAACCCTTTTTTCCTAACTTTAAATAAATGCTAACCCATTTGATAAGTTAGCTGTGACCTGTAGGCTGTTTGCAATTACTTTGTTATGGCTTTTGGCTAAACATTACTCATGTTGTGTTTACTCACTGAAGTTTACACTTCTCTTGCTCTACCTGGATCACTCAGGCTGCTTAGAACTAGCAGTAAGAAATATTTTCTAAAATTCTGGTGAACAGTGCTAAAATTTCACCTAACTTCAGATACAAAATCACTTTTAAAAATACATCCTTAATCATCTTAATATAGAAGCACATCAAATACTAGAGCTCCATAAATATAAAGCATATAAAATCATCTGTGCATCTAAAAAAGATTTGCTATTTCATTTCCACTTAGCCCATAATCCCTTATCAGTAATGCAACTACACACATGCTACATAATATATATAGCTACATAGAGTTAATATGTGACTCTGTGACAGGGCTTTCTTCATCTGCTCAGCTGCTTGCAGCTAATGGACTGTAGCAATCTCCTTTAGCAAAGCGTTTGGAACTAACCCTCCCACCAAGTCATTTTCTCTCCCACCCTAATACTAAATAGTGCATGACAGCTTAGTTACGAGTGCTACTTAGGGGCTGTCACAGTTCAATGGTATACATCACAGAAGTCTTCTTCTGAACCAGGACGCTAACACTGAAGGTTATAAACACAAGAATGGAGCTCACTTGTAGTGCCATCTGTCCTTTCAAAATAATATGGAACATAACTTGTGTGATTGTACAAGGGCACAGTGACACCCTTGAGCTGTTACATTTACTACACATTTTTGGTATTTTTAACCTACCTCTGTGAAGATGAAAAGTTACTAACCATTGTGTCACTGGATCTATACTTACAGAACCAGAGATGATCAGCCAGGGAAAGAATTAGAAGGGAATCTTAGAAAGAATTTTAAGGGAAATTGAAAGTGATGCCATTGTCTCTTAAGGATTCTATATGTCTTGAAGTTTCATTTGTTTTCACCTAAATGCTTCTCTTATTATAAATGGAATATCTCTGTGAGTTTTGACTAAACTTACTTATAGATATTTGCAACACTAAAGGCATTATTAAAAAGAATCCAAGGCTGCTTGTTACATATTTACAGTAGTACACCCTTCAGGTGCTTCCCTTTCATTTTTATTGGATTTTAAGACAATAACTTGAAGTGAATTTATCCCTATTATTTGTGTGTTAGACCCTCTAAAAAAATTTTTAATTCTTGAAAGAGGCCACAGAAAGGAAATTTTTAATGGGAAATTTTTAATACACTGTTGAGATGCAAGAGTTTTTTTTATTGGTTGGGAGTATCCACAAACATGTATCAATCCATTGATCTGAGGCAAAAAATATTTAAGATCAGTTTAAAATCTGTTTAATTAGTGTTGAGAACCACCCTTGCTGCTCCTATGCCCTGTGTTGTCTGGGGACTCTGAGGTTGGAGCTGATGCTGTCTGGATGCTGCAGCGTGCCCTAAGGAGCTTGGGAGGACGCAAGGGCCAGCCCTCACTGACCATTTTGTGACCAGAGGACCAGACAAATCTTCCCAGTGGGGCCTCTCCTCTGCTGAGTTTTGTGATCTTTCCAAGGACTTCCCCCTTTCTTTTGGATGAGGTGTCAAACACAGCCTTTCTGGGGCTGAGGTTTCTGCCTGGGGCTCATGCTCTGTGTGTGTTTAGCACAAGACACGGTTTCCTGGCACACCCTTAGGGTGATAGGAGAGAGCCTCTTCTGAGCCCACACTCCAACTGCTCCCCCTGGCAGCAAGATGGAAAGCTTGAAGTGGAAGATGAGGTTGGCAAACCTGTCCCCACAGAGGCAGGTGGTGGTGAGCCTGCAGGGAAGATTGGTCTGGGGAAGGAAAATGGGAGAGAACAACTCTCAGGGAGGAGAGTCGTCATCTGGGCCCACAGGGCAATGGCCATGCAGTGCAGCTGTGGAAGCAGGACTCTGCCAAGGCTTGAAGATTGGTGCCAGCTGTTCTGAGGCTGCTTCCACTATGGATATCCCCAGGAAGCAGAATCCTTGATCCCATCTGCAGCCCTGCTCTATCACCTTCCCAGGCATGACATTGAAATTGGCCAGCATTTTGCTGCATCTTCATTCTTGCCTTTGAAGATTAGAATGATTTTTTGGGTTGGTTTTTTTTTCTTTTTTTTTTTTTTTTTCAGACCTCAGGACCTTTCCTAAGTCACTATGATGCTTTATTTTCATCAAAAATCTTATTTTTACTTCTGTATCAACCAAGTGAGACAGCATAAGCTGGATGCAATAATAAAAATTTTACCAGTTGGTTTCAGTTTTTTTAGTTACTCAGTTTGCATTCCCTTACTGAGTTGAATACAGACATTGTCTCAAGTGAGGCAGGTGTTGCCAGCAGCCAGCTGATGAGGGGGACCACGACTGCAGTCATTAAGCTGAAAGTACTTGCTTGTCCAGCAGGCCGGATGGTAGGCATCAGCTGGGGAGAGTCCATGTTCAAATCAAATCATTCTGATAATTTCCATCTGAAGATACAGAGTGATTGGTTGGCTAGAAATACACCTTTAAAAGCATCACAGCAGTGATTCTAATGGATTTGTCAGAGGGAGTTCTACAGAGAGGTTAAAACTAGCTGTCATTCCACAGCATTAGCAAAAGAAATGAAACCCTTTGGTAGAATGATATAATTTTTGTTTAGAAATAACAGTGAGCTGTTGCCTTTAAAAAATGTATGCCTACATCATTCAACTGGTTTCAATTCCTATTAAACTTTAAAAATATTTAAATATTATACGGTGACACTTTTTTTCCCAGTCATTTCTGTACTATACTGTTTATTTGATCCATTTCCACTCAGCAAAATTAAGACATACGTGGAGTAGAAGTAACCAGGAGAACATTAAACTTACCAGACACAACATAAGGTGAAGTTTTTAATGGAAATTTTAAAGCACTTAAGCTAATAAAAATGGTGTATGCCTTTAAACAGAATAAAAAATAGTAGTTTTGTCAAGTTTTGAATAGGTTTACACTTTGTTTTCATACATACCAAAGATGTCTACTTCAGAAACATATTCTCCTATTATGTTAGATTTAATAAAAAGAAGATAAAAGTCTATGCAACAGAACAGAAAATAATAATCCTTCCACCAGAGGCATTCTGAATTATGTTATGTGACAACTTTTCCAGCTGGGACTCCAGGTGGCTATAAGTATGCCATAGCAGTAATAAAGCAGACTGCATTTACCCACACAAGCTCTGATCTGTAGTATGTATTTAAAGCTCAAATTTTTAAAACATAAATTTAAATGCTATGTTGGCCTGCTGTCTCTAAATGCACATGTATCTTCTTTTACCCATAAGAAGAGCTACACTAATCTCTACAGAGAACACTCACTTGAATTAGTTAAGCCGAAATGTAAAGAGTGGGTACAATTATTATCTAATGAACATTTCCTCAATTAAAGATTATTTTCTACAAAAGCCAAACCAAATGAAAACTCTGCTCTGAAAGGGAAAGCATGTTTTCCTGCATTAATTAATTTGATATATAAATTTCTACCCTCTACCCTCTATTCCACAAAATTTCACTTAAATAAAAACTCAATTTTTTTTTAATTGCAAGATTCATGAAAGCTACCTCTCTAATCTCATTGTAATTTTCATTAAGGATAAGTATGATATTCTGAAATAATAACTGTCTTGTCTCTAAAACCATAGGCAAAAAGATGAATAGGATATCCATTTCTAAATAAAACTAGAGTAATTTTATTCTCTAATCAGTTGCATAGAAGCTAAAATTAGCCATTTCTATCACAAAAAGTTATCAAAAATCACGTCTTTTGATTACAAGAAAAAAATAGAAAAAAAATTAGGTCATAATTTGTTTTAATATTTTGTTCCATCTGGATTATATAAAATTTTGTATGGAATCAGAAAGATCCCTAATATTAATATAAAGTATTATGACAAGAAAAAAAAAGTGCTAAAATATAAAGTAATCATTTCCATTATGCAGCACATTGTGGCCTAGGAATATGACACATACAAGTAGTGTTGTATTAAGTTTTTATCCTAATGTGATGATTGTCATAAATATTGGTTCTCTGCAGAGATCACTGAAGTATAGAAACTGTGGTAATATGTTCCATTATGATATTAATGTATCTTTGCTTGAACACAAGTGTTTGTCCTGATTTTGCTTTAAAGCACTTATTTCTCCTTAGGAAAGATCTTTGTAAACTCAGGGCTATAATACTGCAGAAGATTAATGGACTTAAAATGCACAATTTACTTCATTAAATCCCTAGTTAAATATTTCAGACACTTTGCTAGAGCTGAAATATTTTGAACATATTTTATTTCATCCAAAGTTAGGACACGCTGTCAAACCCATCTTAAACTTTTAATTCTTATGTTCTACAGTTGAATTTCATTAAAGTATGCCTACTAAAAGCCAAGTCAGCTTTACTCCTCTCTCACTATTTTCTTTTGTCGTTGTTTTGGTAGGTTAGTTACACAGCCTCTCACAGCTTAAAAAAACAATTTGCACTAACTAGAACAACTAACAGAATTTGTGTAAGGTAAATCAATAAAAATGAAAATTCTAAGAGAATATTAAGATAAAACTGACAAAGCATAGTCAAAACTATTTTTTAGGTTCTTCAGAAATTAATTTCTCAAAATAAGGAGCTAATATCATTCTTACTCATGTCTCACTTGTTCATTCAAATGAAAATAATGCTAAGATCTGGAGAGTTCTGCTTCTCTAGTTTAAAAAAAAAAAAAAAAGTTACTGAACTGCATTGCTCAGTGTCAAGTTAAAAATAGACACTGTGCTGAAGATTTTCCATAAGTCTGTACTTCCAAGGTGTTGTTTTCATACTTCTTGTACCCTCTTCCTGTTTTATGATCTTGCAGACATTTTCAGTGTCCTCGTCGTTTATTTTCCTGGGACTGATAAAGCCAATTCTGTTTCTGCTCCTAAGTGTACATGTATTAGTAGAATAAAAGGAATGAAGACTTCAGGGGGACTCTTTCAATATTTCACCAAAGGGTCCTTTTTTCAGAAACAGTCTAAGGAACACTATATTTCAGATTAACTCCTCCTTGCTTACAGTACGTAATTAAAAATATGAACTAAATTAGCCATTATTAAAAGAATCAACAAATAGGACAAATGTGAGACATATCAATCTTATGAGAGGGCACTCAATTTTCAGTGAGAGGACTGCTTCTGAGGAAAGACTTTGACCTTAGAAGAAGGTTTTGAGTGATTTTCAATGGTTTTAATGGTTTTGAATACATCTAACTATAGGTGTGTTGTCTCTGAAAATCAGATCTTTTGAGGCTGTTTCAAAGACAGAATCTTCAAGCCATTTATTATTTTTCAAAATTCTTATTTTTCTGTTGACTTTTCATTTAGTGACAGTAGGTTAGGAAACAGCAATGAAATTAGGAGAAAATTCCCAGGTGGCAGAAATAACACATCTGCAGTGATATAGCACAGTGCAAACATTCCTATCTTTGTCTGCAATTCTAGCAATATGCCTACCTGAGAGACACACTGAATGGTGTCACTGTACCTTTGGCTGAGGCTGCCCAGACAGAGCACATAGCCCAAGTGTAGATTTGCTAGGAATGTTAGGTGTGACTTTTGTTTCTCAGACAACAGAGCTACAGGCCAAACACAGAAAAATAAAGCTATGCTGCTGTGCAGAGACTGAAAACTGTTAAACTTCTACCAAAATTCATCCTGCAACCCCTCGTTTGCCTTAAAGCAGGGACACGACCCTATTTTCACTTGTGTCACAGCTGAAGTCTCCTGCGATGCAGCTGTAGCAGCCTGCTACAAGCTGCTGCAAGGATCTCTGACATGGAAGTACACTGTCAAAAAGATATGCCTTGAATTTCAATTTTCAGTTTATTTTGGACTGTATGAAACTTCGAAAAAGACTTTAGGCACGCTGCAAAGGATAATAACTGGAAGAATTGCAAATTGCAGTCACCGTATTAAACCTTCAGTTATCTATCACACAAGCAAATCTACAATTCTATATTTGTACAAAAGTTCTATTTACTGTTATAGCTAACTCTCCTAATTAGAGTGACAGCTTAGCTGGTGTTCAATTCACATTAAAATTAATAGTGAGAAAACAAAGCTCACCAAATAAAAGTGAATAGAAAAGTGCACACCCATATTAGTGAAACTACAATTAAGACCAAACTGGATTACAAAATTTTGTTCTGCAGACTAAGTAATTTAAAGAAACCTGTGATTAAAGGCATACAGTGACTGCCAGAATCCTTTTAGAGCCTCTGTGTTTAGCACACTGAATTAATTTCTGTTTTGTTTTGTTTTGTTTTGTTTCTTTGCCTATTTTTGAATCTCTGATAGCTAGGCTATTTTCTCTTCCATTGGCTGGACCTCCTACATGTCTTTTTAGGGAAAAAATGTAAGTTTGCATTTACGAGAGAGACACTGACATACTGTCATAAGGGCAGCAAAGGCTGACTAACATGATTAGTGCACAAACATAACCCTATGACATGGCTGGAGAGGGTGAAAGAACTGGATGTGTCCAGATCCAAGAGAAGATGATTATGGAGGCATCTCTTGCAATGAAATTCTCTAACTATTAATTTTAATGGTATTTAAATACCAGCACAGTTGTTATTTTATTTAGGATAGCTGTTAGTTGCAATAAAGACTAAAAACTTTAGACCAGTAATAACACTTCTAGATCTAGTTATGTGATAGGCAGCTTAAGATTTAACAGGGTAACTATTTTGCAGTTCTTTCAGCTTGGCCCTCTGTGACAGGGCAAAAGCCAGCAGACACCATTTGCAACAAGAAAAAATTCTGTCTAGATATTAGAAAGAAATGTATGGATTTAAGATGGTCAGAAACTGAAACAGCTGCCCAGAGAGAGGGTGCAAGAGCAAACTTGACTGCACTATACTCAAAGAAATTCATTGATAAAGTGTCATGCTAAGACGGGTTGGTTTGTATGCCTTCTTTCCAACTTTAATTGTCTAGAATTCTAAAAACTTACATTAATCTCCAAACAGTGTATGCATTGCAAAAATAAAATTAAATGTTTTATTAAAAGTAGTTAGGAAGTTCTGAATGTGAGACACAAATCAGTGGAAAAATAATTCTAGAAGTAGTTGGAAAAAAATCTCAGAACCATCTATGTATATTGAAAAAGTACTGAATTACTTTCTTTAAAACCTTAAATATGGGCTTTAACTAAGTTTTGTTTGTTTTTTTTTTTAGTTTGTTCTGAAAAGTTTGCCATGATTTTGTCCAGAGAAGTTTCACAAATGAACATATTCTTTATATGGGCTTCATATATTTTCTTATGGCTGACTCCCTGTATGTATGAAAAGAGAAAATAGATACATTTATTAACAAAAGTGCCTGAGAAATAAATATATTTTTCTTTGTTACTTTCCCTTCACACTATTTCTTGCAAACTTGAAAAAAGCAAAGTCCTTTTTATAGTTTTATATGTAATTCTTTATCCTAACCTTTTGTCCTCTCACTTCCTAGCAGTAGAATTAATCATTCCATCTCACTCACTTTAGTGATTGCTTCTTGAAGAAGTTTAATAAACAAACTCTTTCTGCTTCAAAAAATTCCTCTCTCTGTGGAATTTTTTTTTTTTCCCTGACCAGGGGAGTGTTGAAAAAGCACTAGAAACAGTTGTTCCTACATATTTGAGGAACTGTGTATTTATAGTTTCATCTATCCTTGCAGTCACTAAGATGTTTTCTATTTTCACTGCCAATTGTTGGCCTTCTAAGTGTGTTACAGAAGAAAGAAGCGGGAAGTGCAGTAAGTTAAAAAAGGTGTCCATTAAATTACTTGTTTTCTTTGTTCATCAAATAATATTTCAGATGTTTCTGAGAGGCATCTAAGTTTATTGACTTACCTTTGAAAAACATCTCCTAACCCTCTTGTCTTTTTCTTTAGCTTCTGTATAAACTGGAAAATAATCTAGCCAGATATTTTATATTTTTTTTTCCATGAGCTTGCCTAATCTCCTTTACAATTGAGTTGTTTTCTGTCATCTAGAATGGGAAACTCTTGCTGTAAAGATTTTTTTTTTTTAACTTTAAATCATCTTCTATGACTTAAATTATTAACAAGGACATGTAAAAATTCCATCAACAGGTCTTAAGATCTCATGCAATTTGGACAGTATGATAAAATTACACTAAGTCCAGTTTGGCAAGGACAAAAGGAAATTGTTTTGTGATGGTATTAGACTGAAATATTTGACAACTTGTATCTAAATTTAACTGCAGACCTATTGTTGGCCTGAACATTGATTCCCTGATTGCATCCATTCTTTCTCCATAAAAAGGCTATTTATCTTGTGTGCATTGTCTGCAAACAGTTTAGGCAGGTATTTTCTTTTAACTATGTACTTTATTACAATCTCTTCAGTGTCTAAGGGTACAGAATTGCATTGGGAAGCTTCTGTGACACAATGCAAAGCCAACAGCCTAGAAAGATTTCTTGTGAAGAAGTAGAGGAGAGAGGAAAGTTTAGAATCAATGTAGCATTAACCTTCTTTTGCTGTTGTGAGATTTACCAAGTCCTGCTTTTCATAACAGCAATTTAGCTTTCCTTAAACAGAATCAGAGGTAATAATGAAATACAGTAGAGAGTACTCGTTTCTTAACTCAGCAGAAATTAGATTTTGCTTGCATAGGGCCCAGAATTCTATTGTGATAAATTGCAATGCTTTTTCTAAGCCATTATATGTTTTTATGGCTGTGGTTTTTGCATAGTAAATCCTATTAAAAAAAACAAAACAAAACCAAGCAAGGCCTACAACTTTTTTATAATTTGAAGAAAAACACATTTTCATGGATGAGAAGGTTTTCCTAAGTATAAAGCATCTCAGCCTACTTTCCAATACAATTCTAAAGAAAGAACCAGTGAGACAAAAATATTAAACATTTTTTCATAATTAACATGAAGAGATTAATGGGAAATATTTTAGTAAACAAAAAATTATACTATGCAATTAATGGATAAAAAATCCTTTAGCTACAGGATAAAAGATCCTAAAATCTAACCAAGTAAGTTTACAAATACTTTAAAGTATACCAAGAAAAAACTTTAAAAAGCTGTAGAATGTGTCTCAAGTATTAAACTTTTATAGTAATGTATAATATATATAGTATACATATACACTATAATATACTATAAATTGTTATCACTAAGAGCACAATTAGGTTAAAACTTTTAAGTATCATGAAATGAAGTTCTAATGAAGATTTTTAAATCTAACTTGTTTTTAATCTCAAATAAATATGGTTTCCTTAAAAGCACATGGTTCCGCCTGTATTAGGGTAGGTGGGAATATTTTCAACCATACAGTGGATGTGACAGAAGATCAGCTCATCCTATGCCTACATAGGATCACTATGTGCATAAACTTCTATCTTGTTTGAAATGACTGAACAATATGCAAAATGTTAAATAATACTCTCTATTGATAATTAACCATGTGAACAACATTAATTTAAAGATTAAGGTACCTCAAGGAAATATTCTAATGCTTGGTTGTCCTGTAAATTTGATTTTTTTTCTCTTACTCTTAGAAGATCCGAGGCTCTTCATTTCCCTGTAAAGTATAAATATAGAGATTAAAAATTACAGATGGTTGAAAAATATAAAAGTGATTAAAGTTTCCTGAGAATATTGATGGGCTTTTTATCAATTTCAGTTTCTATCCTTTCCTACACAATTATAATTCTTTTCATAAGGATTCCTAAAGAGAACATCTAATCATGTGATTGTGACATCTAGCTGTCTGTTTTTCAGTGGCCAATTTCAGAGCAAATTATAAACAAGCAGGAAGTTTCATTTTTTTTCCATTAAAAGTCTTCAGTAGTTAAGAAATTACGTTGTGTGATTACTTAGTTCTGCTGCACAGAACAGGTAGAGAACTACTTTACCTTGACTGTTCTATAGGCTGTTATTTTTGGTATTTAATCAAAATGTTTAAATCATGTCTAAGTGGTATTGATCTCTACAGAATTTTGCTGAGTTTCCTGAACAGTTGTGTGTCAGTCTCTTTTTAAATGCAGCTAAGATGCTATTTTTATAATATCACTGTGTAAGATTGGATTCTTTTCTTTGGGCATCTAAAAGTACAGTACCCTTTAAACTCTCCTTCCTGATACTGCCTTTTGCAACGCTCCTCTCCACTGGGCAAAGAGCTCCAGTTTGCCAGTGCTTCACTCAGGAAGACATATACAAATACTAACATGCTTAATGCATTCCATATTTAAAATTGGAAAAGATAATTAATTTTTTTAAGATAAAAAAGTATATACAGAGAAAACAGACACTATAAAGACAGACAGATATACTTGCTCATGTTCATGACCCAGTCACAGTATTATTGTAGAGTAGTTGGGCATTTCTCCTTAAGGGAAACCCAAATTATATCAGCAGTCAATGGCTCAGGGTCACAATGGATATCAGCGACAAGCGGTGGCCCTCAGGGATCTGTATTGACGTCAGTGTTTTTTTAATATCTTCATTAATGAGGAAGGGATTGAGTGCACCCTCAGCAAATGCTTGGATGACACCAAGCTGAGTGCTGCAGTTGATACACCCAAAAGGTCAGGGTGCCATCCTGAAGGACAGGATGCCAGAGGGACCTGGACAATATTAAGAAGTGGGAGTATGGGAATCTCATGAGGATTAATAAAACCAAATGACAGGTGCTGCACCAGAGTTGGGGCAGCCCTTGGTATCACTACAGGCTGGGGATAAACAGATTGAAAACAGCTCTGCTGAGAGGGGCTTGGGGGTGCTGGTGGGTGAGAGGCTGGCCATGACCTGGCAAAGGATAACCCAGAAAGCCAAAATGATCCAAAGCAACATGGCCAGCAGGGGAGGGAGAGGATGCTCTGCTCCACTCTGATGAGATCCCAGCTGCAGTGCTGCGTCCAGATCTAGGGTCCCCAAGAGAGGAAGGATGTCAACCTGTTGGAACGAGTCCAGAGGAGAACACCAAGGCAATTAGAGTGATGGAGCACCTCTCATATGAGGAATTAAGATTGTTCAGCCTGGAAAAGAGAAGGTTTTGAGGTCACCTAACTGTGACATTCTAGCATGTGAAGGGGAATACAAGAAAGATGGAGAGAGCCTTTTTACAAGGGCTTTTAATGACACAGTGAGGGGGAATGGCTTCAAATTGAAAGAGAGTAGGTTAATCTTAAATTAGGAAGAAATTCTTTACTGTGAGGATGGAGAGGAGCTAGAACAGTTTGCTGAAATAAGGTGTGGGTGTCCCAGCCCTGGAAGTGTTCAAGGCCAGGCTGGATGGAGCTCTGAGGAACCCAAAACAGTGAAAGTTGTCCCTGCCCAGAGCAGGGGTTTGAACTAGATGATCTTTATGGTCCTTTCCAAATCATTCTATTATGTTCTGAATAACAGCATGGTGATCAAAGGATCAAGAATATTTGTTTGTGTGACTGACATATCACAGCTGATATTGTCCAATTGATACTTTTGGATGGCGATGGAGTAGTTAAGTTTGTAAGGGGAGCAGAGAAGAGCTGTCTTGAAGTGCAGTACAGACTTCTCAGTTTAACTAACAGGCCATGCATACACAAAAGCATGCACACTTCAGATGTGTTCCTAATGACTAGAATAATATGCTAAGTGTCTGATAACAAACATGGGAACATTGCTGCTGTGCATTCCATACTTATTTGTTAAGAATCTGCAAGACAAGGGACTAACTTTCTGTGAACTCTCAGAAGTTCTCACAAAATATTCTTGGCCACAGCAAGCTACCAGTTTTGGCTTTTTAGATCAACTTTGCTTTAGCATAAAACCCAAATAAGCCAGGTCAGAATTAAGCCTTTCAAATTTAAAGAGGAAGCTGAGATATAGGAAAGGGAAATATCCCCTGAGGATAAACAACTAACTACCTATAATGAAAATCTTCGTCGTTGAGTTCTGGAGAGAAAGATTCATTGTCTATAGAAATGGCACTGGTGTTCATTACTCTTGCAACAACGTAATCACATTTATAAAATTTTGCTTACATGCTCACTAGTATAGTCCAACCCTCAGCAATTAATACGCTAATTGTTTGATGCAGATAGCTAAAAGTACTCCAATTATACAGATTGTTTGATGAGAAAAGGAAATTATTTCATTCTGCAGAACATGTGAAAAAGATGCTTAAAATTGATGGCTTTGCTTAGTACAGAACATAATAGGAAAATACTGTTCACATTTTGAAAAGCAGGGAAATAGGGGAGCAATAAAAGCAGATGTTCACACAATTGCATGAGAGTGCTGTAAAGTTCACATCACTATGGCTGCTGTAGCCAGTCATTGTTATCTGCATTGCAGCCTGCTTGATGTGACTATTATAATTGATTTTAGCAAGTGATGTGTTCAATTTTCACTGATAAACTTAAAAAGTTTTTCAGGTGTTTTTAAAAGTCAGGAACTCAGCAAAATATCTCTGTGAGTTCGTGGGACAGAGTACATACATGTGATGTGTCTCATACAGTGCTTGATATACTGTCATTCCTTAACCAAGCTGCAGTCACAACCATTTGGGCTACATAAAATATTTGTGGAAATATGACATAAGGAATGTTGAACAACTTGTCCATATCTTACAGATACATTAATTTTATATAAAAACTCTGGAATTTTGTTGGGGAGGCTGGCTAGATTTTGTTGTTTGTTTGTTTGGGTTTTTTGTTTGTTTGTTTGTTTTTGCCTTTGAGATGTTGAATATTCTGAAATCTAAACTTCAAATTAGAGCAGAATATCTAGACAGGTAGACATCAAATGAAAACAACAACAACAAAAAAATTTGCTGGATCTGAGGCAGAATGAAAGCTGTAAAGGATAAGAGAAGATAATAAATTCCCTCTAATGCTCACCAAAAAAGTGCAAACAAAACATTAGCTTTTGTACAAATGGAGTGTGAATGCAGAATTTATATTATATAATTTCTAGAACTTTAAAGACCTATGAGAGAGTCTATGAAAAATATTATCTTCCAATTTGTCTTGAAATTTAGATAGTATCTTTACTTAATTATCTTAATATACTTACTTAAATATTTGTCCTTATTTACATATTATAAGAGAAAATTGCATAAACTCCTTAGGATTTTTCATGCAATATGGCTTTCTCCATATTCTGTACTTCTAAAGCAAGATCCATGGATTGCCAGTTGACATTTTAGAGAAGTCTATTTACTACCTTTTCTCTGGAGAGGCTGACTACACTATAAAGGTCATGACCAAGGACATCATGGTCCTTAAAGAAGCTCTACAACTCCTGTGTGAAAATAAAGATGAAACAGATATTCTTTAGTAAGGTTAGCTTAGGCTTTCTGTGGCTCTGCAGATAGCTTTTACTGAAGTCAAAGGATTGCAATTTATGTTATCCACTCTGGTGCTGAAGGCTTGTGCTAGTCATGCACATAGTCCATTAAATTTTTCCCTCTCATGTTCACTCCCTATAGAGAAAGATAGCACAAAGAAAGGCACAATGGAATTGCAAATTCAGGATGAAAGCTAAGGAGGCAGAAGTAAAAGAAAATTTTCACCAGCAAGCCATAGACAGTCTGCTCAAGGTATGAGGGTTTTTTATTTCATATGTTGTCCTGGTTCCAGCCTGGATAGGGTTAATTTTTTGTAGTAGTCAGGATGGTCATGACCAGGACCTGGAGATTATTTATACCATCTCACCTCACAGAAGAGGTCCCTTCTGCTTGGGGGTAATGTCAGACTCCGCATGATGAGCAATCCTGTGTGAATCATTCGCCTCTTTTCTTGTACACTCTGTCATTAATACTGTTACTGCTACCATTTGTTTTCTTATTTCATTTGCCATTTCCAGTAAATTGTTCTTTTCTCAGCCTGTGATCTTTATCTTTTCTCTCTTTATCTCCAGTTTTCTTCTCCATCTTACCACAAGGGACAGGGAACAGGGAAATGAGGCAGGTAACAGAGGGTTTAGAGTGTTAGAGTGGGAACACAAAATTGTGAAATACCGTTCCTAAACCACAACATATATTGTACAAAAAATCCCTGTTCTGAATTGTGTATGGGACTCAGTTAATCCCAGTGTAATTCATATATTTTTAATTCCATTATTTCTGATTTATTAACATGCAAATTAAATGTGTAATATCTTCATTGTGATGTTTTCATTGAACATGCCATGTACAGTAACATATATTTTAATTTTTGGACATGATTGATTTTGCTACTTATCAACCAGAATAAATATAAAAGTGACCAAACACTTTAAGTGTGAATTTGATTGGCTTTACAAGCAGACAGCTAGAAAATAATGATTCTATAAGGGGTTATACAGTGTAGTGGTTTTTCCTTTTGGCAAACTAATGGCTAGAAAATAAATCTGATTTACACACCATGTTATATGTTCAATTTACAATAAATAAAAAATAAAATGCATAGTGATGGTTTAATGCAAATTATCTGAGTGCCATGTTAATAGGGTCAGAAGTGCCATTTTAGATAAGAATATTAATACATTGCCAGGTTTTGTAAAAAGGGAAATGGATCATGTTCAGTATAGCATTGTTAGGTTAACTACTCATATTCTTTACCCCAATTTTTTGATTTAAAGGTTGTCCTCTAAAAGATGTAATCTAGAGCTAAGGTAGAACTTTTCCATTACTAGTGGATCATAAGGAAAAGGCACTCTTTAATTCCTTCTGGAACTAATTATTTTCTATTTTTCTTGTCTTTTTCTACTCAGAAATTAATATTCAGAGGGAAGCCAGGTCAAAAATCTGAAAATTAAATCGGATTAAAAAAACTGCTGTAATTTTCTTCCATTTTTTCTGACCTGAAAATGGTTGACTTCTATGCTCATATGTCCTGTACTGAATTGTAATTATGTACCTGGAGCACAAAATACTACAAATGTCAAAAAAATCTAAAAACAAAATAAATTATTTTACTGTTCACTATCACCTTCAAAATTTGCGCCCTAAAAGACATTAAAATGTGACATAGTGCCACATTTAGCAGAAATTACAAACAGCTCGAAAGACTTACTGAAGTATAAAAGCTTTTTTAAAAATTATTTCTGGCAATAGTACTGTGTAATTGCCTAGATAAACCTTGTTTAACATTGTTATTTTAGCTGGATTTAACCCAACAAACTGCAATGACAAAATTTGTAGGTAAAAACACATGACAGATGGAAGTTACCTCATGACACTGGAATAAAATGCAATTAATTAGGTAAGAGAATCTTTCTGTTCTTTATGACACCTTCAGGAAAATCATCAGCAATTCACTGCCAAAAAACCCACAGGCAAGTAAACAAAAATATCCTACCAACAAACAAGTAAACCACCTGCCTCAACCCACTCCCTGTTCAAACAGTATTATTACAGATTTTCCCTTTGGTCTGTGAATGACAACAATGAAAATATGCATCAGCATAATTAGCAAAATAACCTGAAGTAAGAGTCAAATTGTCCATCTCTGAATGCCAAATCATCCTGCACTGATCTTTGAACACCTTATTGCAATGGGAAGCTTTGCAGTATAGCATTGTAAAATTCAAGTTGTGGTAGAAATATTTTATTTTTCATTTATTTTTTTGCATAAAGGTGCATGAGTCTTGTACACAGTTTCTTGAAGATAGTTTGAAATTATTTCTTGGGCCTGGAGTTTGCCTGAATTGTTCATGAATTTTTGGACACTTTAGAGAGAATAAACCTTAGAATCATGCAGATGCTTTATAGTTTGTAAAGACAGAAACATCAACTAAGTACATAAAACTTCAATGCACAGAATTTCTTTCATTTATTTAAGGAAACCACTATTCAAGCACAGATTGACATGAACATACCATCTTACTTAATTTTCCTATTAGCATAAGAGAGTTTTGCTTATTCAAATATTTTTTAATTGAAAAAGAAAAACTAAAAACTTTTAAAACTATAGAAGTTAAGCTAATAATTTTACATTTCACAAGACCCAAGTGTTCTCTTACAAGCAAGATTCTTTTTGATGCAATTTAAAATTAGCAGCTTCTGAAACATCTGCCAGAGATAGATGCTTTGGACACTGGTAATTACAAAATCATATGCAGCTGTACACATTTTTGATAGCCCTTACAGCTCAAAAAACTGCTTCAACAGCAATAAATCTAAACAATTGCCTCTATTATAATCAGTGTTATCATGTTTTTTATACACAAAAACAATGCTTGCATGTTCGGAAGCAAAAATTTTAAAAACCTTCTGTTCAGATTACAAAGATTACATCTATTTTAAGATACTGTGATTTTTCTTGAGATTGTTATAATGAGGAAAACACAGGGAAAAAATAAATCAATCTTGTTTTTTTGTGTAAAATAGTGTCCTTTTTCAATCATTTCTAAAATATGCCAAGAAAGAAACTGTTTTCAAATAAGAAAGAACTTGAATTCTTCATATCTTGATATGAGATAGTCATGACATTCATACTGGTTTTGTACTTTTTTGGGACCTCAGCAGCAGAAAAATTACTCAAATTATCATGAAAAAATAGCGTAAACCAGTGAAAAAAACAAGAAATGGACTAAAAGAAGAACCCAATGGTATGGGACCTCAGTTATAATTTTCTGGATCCTGAGATAGACTTACATATTCTAGAGAAACAAATGGACTTCTCTGAATACCAGTCACAAGGTGTTATCAGAGAAGGTATGAAATCAGTATTTTAGAATTATTGTGGAGACAAAGAAGACAGGCATGTTCAGCCAAGGGTCTGCTTAGTCTGTATTGACAATGAGTGTCCTCTTCACCATCTCCAACTTCCTCAAGGGAGGCTGATTTCCTCTCCTTTGTGACCAGTGACAGGAACAAGGAAATGGAATGAAGGGGAAATTCAGTCTGGACATTTGGAAAAAGCCTCTTCATTGAGAACCTTTATGGTTGGTCACTGGAGCAGGCACCCCAGGGAAGTGGTCATTGTACCAAGACTGTCAGAGTTCAAGGAGCATCTGAACAAAATCATATGATTTAGTTTCAGGTTTTCCTATGAGAAGCAGAGAATTGCACTCAATGATTCCTAAGGATCATTCAATTTTTTTTTTTTTCTATGGTTCTGTGAAAATATACAAAAAAAATCAGCTGACAATCAAAACAACTTAACTAGATGGTGCAATATTTTCTATACCCTAATATCCTTGGTGCTGTTTTTGTGCACTACCAACAGTAGGAGCATTTAAGAAATAAGATTCCATCTGCATACTTTATATCAGGAAACCAAAACCAGTGACTTTGACATCAGCTCCCTGAATCTTCAGCTTTCTAGCAATAGACTAGAAATAATAGTAATAAAAATCTCTTTTACATGGACACTGAAAAACAGTAATCATCAATGTTTTAAAAACTAAACCTAAAATGATACCACCAGAGAAAAATCCAGGGTGAAAATTTATCTATTTTTATTCAGTGTAAATATTTGTTAGTGTGTATTAAATAAAGTTTGATGTGACATGTTGAAGAGAAAAGAGATATTTACTACAAAAAAAAAAAAAAAAATAAAAGCAAAGCTTATCTGCTGAGTAAAGTAAGTATACTCCTGGAAAAAAAATTATATGAACACTTGTTCTTTTTTTTTTTTTTTTTTTTTACTTTGATGGAAATGTCATTGTTTAGAATGTGCTCTATTTTGTCCTGGTTTTTAATTTGGTTTCAGTTTAAGTTGAATAGAAGTAATTTTTAGTGAACTAAGAACTCCTTGGATACTGTAAATTCTGGGTCATGACAGGATCATGATGGTTCTGATGGCAATAAGAGTCATCTTCGCTGCGTGCCTTCCTTTTGCCTGCCCGGGCTAGCTTGGCACACAGGTGACACGTGGGAGAGAGCTCGAGCCTCGGAAGGATTTTACTCGCTCTTGTGGGTTCTTGGCCCCGTCCAGACNGAGGGAAGAACAGCTTTGATTGATGGGGGAAACCAACTCAAAGGAGGGAAAATACATGGGGGGAAATAGGAATGAACCAAAGGGAGAACTGGGGTACATAAAACTGTAAAAATACAAAGAAATGGATTACAAAATTAGAACCTAGTGTGAAAAAGCACCACTACAAGTCATTAAGCTGATGATTATACATGTGGCCCCACAGAACAAGAGAAATGCTGTATGAGCAACCACTCAGGGAAGATCTACCAGGTGCACCTGCTCTAGGGCCAGGCACCCTGCAGGATCCATTGAGGACATTTTCTGCAGAGGGAACAGAGACATAATTTTATGGGTCCAGAACTCAAGGTTTATAGCATCATCCCTACCATCAGGAGAATTCAGTAGAAAGTTGGAAAAGATCTGTTCAATATCTTTCAAAAGCATATTTGGTGAAAAAGCATTCTTCAGTAAAAAAACATTGTTTCATCCAAAGCAGATGCATTGCAAAGCTTTTTTTACCTTATAAGATGTTGTTTTTGCAGCCTTTATGGATTTTTAAAATGGTTTTACAGACAGGATGGTGGTTTATTGGGCAAGATTTATAGAAAGTAGAAATTCATAAGCTTTTCACTGAATAGATACAGGACATGCATGCAAAACAATAATTTTCCTAGGGTTTGTACAACTAAACACGCTATAACAGAAGAAATCTATGCATGTTCACAAATAGAACAAAATCCCATGTCGAGTTCTAAAAAGGATGTATCTTAACATGACTGCCTCTGTGAAGACTTGTCCAGTCCCATTTAAGCATTAGGAATTTTTGATAGCGAAGAAGACACCACCCAGAGAAAAGAAAAGCAAGAGTTAGCATCTAGTAATTTTAAACCTATAGTTGTCTTATTTAAAAGCAATATATTTATTGTTTTTAAATACGACAAATATGGCTTTAAAATTAAAAAGGATGATAGTTTTTTTTATAATAGTATAACACTGAACTAGCAGAAATTCTACCTTCTACCTATTGAAAAAGATCATGTGCTTTGCAAATTATAAACAGGCAAGGACAGATAGCTTTTTTGTAATGTTACAAAATATTTGCCTCTCCCATTCAACTCAGAAATGCAGTTTTGAGAAGCCTAGCAGTTTTTTATACACATATCTTAGAATCCAAATTTGATACCATTGACCTTAACCTTTAATGTAAAAATCACATTTAGATACAGTTCTGGCATAAGAATACAGCTGATGTGATTTTTTTGCTGTTGTTGTTGGTTTGTGATTTTTTACATTTCAATATAAAACTCAATTTCTTAAAATGTGTTACACACGTGGAATATGATGCCATAATACAGAGCCATAGCCAGTATTTTGACCTACTCTAAACAAGATAAATTGATGCTAGAAGGAGCACACTTCCATTTCAGCAGTTTTCTACTTGTGCTGATTTACCCTTCCTCAGCATTTCACAATTAGGTCTGAGGAAGAACTCTTTAAAATACCTGTGATTAGATTGCAGTTTACTTCAATTAAGCAAGAAGTCAAAAAAGGAGTTTGATGTTTTGAGAACTCCTTTTGTCTTTTTTTTTTCTTTTTTCTTTTTCTTTCTTTTTTCTCAATTCTACCTATTTGTAAAGAATTTAAAGTTCTTTTTCCTTGAACATGTCACAAAGCAAACAATAAGCAGTTCCTTTGCTCAGAGTTTCAGGAACGTTTTCAGTCAACACATGTACCCAAAACGTTTGCTCTCAAGCACAGCAGTGCTCAGAAAAGAATTAAAGAAGTCATTCATTTTAAAGGAATGATAGGGTCAAGTCTCTGGCTAGATTACTGAAGAGAACAAAAACTCTTCAGCAGTATCAAAAGACACCATAAGACACACAAAAGCAATGTGTTCCCTAAGCTTTTTTGGAAATATTGATTGCTACCTACTCTTCTATTCTGAAAAGGATGGCAGTTATCTCCTCTGAACACAAAATACAGAAAAAATACCATGTAAAAAGGGAAACATTACAGCTGAATTTCCTGACAGAAGTCAGACCTCTGCTTTCTCAGTGAGAGAATTAGATCTATGAAAAGAGCTTTCAAGGAGAGAATGTAAAGAATTACTTCTGCTTTTATAGTATATACAATGCTGATCTTTGTTGTGGCAGTACAATTACAATATTGTATCATTGTCTCATTTTGTCAATATTTTAACAAAACCAGCAATTTTCATTGTTTCCCATTCTAAGATGTGCATGTGTTTAACAGAATAATAAACTTCTATGTGAAAGGGAAGAATTACTCCATTTCAATGATAAAGATGCAACAGATTTTATAAAAATCTGCATTTTATTCTGACAATATTATGGTTTCTTCACTTTGCTCACTAATATATTTTACTAATATATCAGTAAAAAGCACTACTGTTAAGAGCAATGGTCAGTAGGCCTTTGGTATGAGAAAGCTGAAGATAGAAAAATATTCTTTGACAGGATTTATTCTTGTCAATAGCTCATTAACTTGGTTTAGCACTTTGTTTAGAAAGAAAATCTAAAAAGATCTTATACCATTTAAAAAAGATCATATTCTGAGCCACTCTTCTGCTCCTGAATTAAACTAATTGCAATATATGATTAAAAAAAATAAAAAGCAGGCATAGAAAATAAAGTAAATAATTAATCTTGGTCCTCTTTTTGGGTGTGGCCTTGGGTATAGTTAGCCTAAATAGCATCTAAAATTGGACATTTCACTTGTTTATAAGATAAAATATTTTGAAGGACCAAAGTACTTTCAAGAATAAATGTGAGAAACACATATTAAGTGTAAAAAGTGATTAGCTTTATATGAATGCTTATTGGATCTGTTCATATACCCTGTTTAAAGAACTTACGGAGTTTTTTTGACAAGAAAATTAATTCCAGACATAATGACAGTTTTGTAACCCATCTCAAAATGCAGCTTCAGGTTCCTGTGTTTACTCTGAATTATTGCCACTCAAATATGTGGGGAAAAAAAAAAAAAAAAAAAAAAAAAA
>VWYP01003392.1:73980-93412 GCA_013400435.1 Pycnonotus jocosus
AAAAAAAAAGGAAGAAAAAACAACTCGCAATCAAGAAAAGTTAAATCTGGAATTTTGGCTTATGCTGCTTCTACAAAAGTGGTTAATACACCATGCCAATATGATTTTATAACAGAAAGCACCTCTTTCATTTCTCCAATACACTAATTTCTTGTATTTGTAACTATCAGCATCCCACTATTTTTCCTTACTTTCTGCTTTGCTATAAGCTTGCTTGCTTTACTGCCAGCTGAATAAGTACTTTGTTTTGTACAAAGTAATCTGTGTACTGTGATGAATACTGATTATGTATTGTGTACTGATGAGGCATGCCACCTATTTTTTCTTAGAAAAATAAAGAAAAAAAAGTTTTTACTTGGTACTGAGCTGTGGTAGGCTAATGTAGCATTCAAAGAAGCAAAATATATCACATTTTTATCCATATACATTCAAAAATATATCAAATTATCTGAATGCAATTTTATTTGATTTAAACTTTCATAAATAAAGTCACACAAATATAGCTTTTGATGCTGGTAACAATTTTTATTTCCCAGATCGGAATATTCATTCAGAAGTGTCTTTATCAATGTTGTAAAAGCAGTTGGTTCTACCTTAGACTGCTTAAAAAACACAACTAACTTCTCTATGTGTATCATAAATGTTCTTTAAAGAATCTTAGGAGTTCTTATTGCCTTACCTCTGAGTTCTGTGTGTTGACACTCTTAGAGTCACCTGTGAAGTCGATCAAAATACCTGCCCTCTTTCCTGACTTTTGACTCCATACTGAATGGGAAACTGAGAAGGGGACCACGAGAAATCTCTGTGCCTAATTTAAGAATGTCACTTTTGAAGAATATGAAACAGAATATATTTGAGAGATGACTACTACGACAAACTATTACTTTGAAACGAGTTTCTTGGAGAGAAGTTTTAATGAGGTAGTGAGAGCATTCAAACGTCACCTCCCAGAAACATTAGATGCAATGGAAGGTGTCTCTCACTGACTATTTTGTGAATGCAGATTTTTCTATCTTTTAGCAGAAAAGAAAGTACATATTGAGAAACATAACTGCCTGCTGTCTGACTTTATTTTTTCAAACAATAGGGCTAGTTATGGAAAAAGTGAACTAGTTGTCCAGGCAAAGAGTGAATAAAAGAAAATGCTCCATGGTGGAGTTTCTCAAAGAGTTTCTTTGAGAAATTCTTACCTGGCCTGAGAAGTACTGGTGAACAGGCTTCTAGTGCTAAAAGTAACAGTTAAAAGGATCTTTTTTAAAACAAAACTGTGACATGAATGTCCATTTTCACAAAGGAGATTTGTGTGTCAAAGTTCAGTTTATTGTTGAGAGAAACTTTGACTAGAGAAAACTTGATTTGAGCTTACTCTTCTTGATTCAAAGATTAGCACATTATTGAGAAAATGTTTCTCTTTCATCACCTAAAGATGTTGTGCATGTGTGTATGTAAACACATTTCAGATTATTTTTAGTTTGGTTTGGTTTCATGTGTAAGCCCAAATAAACAGTGTGTTTGAATCAATTTGGTAACATCTGGCTGTCCTCAATAGAAGGTGCTATTTTAACATTTGAAATATCAGATGCTGTACAGCAGGGATCTGGTTTCACAAGAAAGGTGATTAGACTAGTCTTGCCCATTCACTTTCTCTTCACCTTATTTGTGTGTGTGGTTAAGTATTAGGATGTTAGACTTTTGTCAGATTTTCTTGCCAAGGTTGTCCACAGACACAATTTTTTTACGGGATTATTAAATATACTGCAGAAACCAAACCACTGGGTTTGAGGCATTATCTTTAAATTTTGGCCTCAGAAGTATTCTTGCTCCATTGGCCTAAATGAGGATTTTTCCAGCAAAAGAATGGAAATGGGTGAATATTTCAAGTAGAAAGTACACAGAGAGAAAGAATATGATTTAGTGTGAAAAACAAATTCTATTTCCAAAAGGTCTCAAAATAAATTGCAAATACATTATTGTCTCCACAATATTCCTTGTGAAATCTATTTTTACTCTTTTCAACGGGAGTGAAAAAAAAGGACAAGGAAACAAAATAACTTGAAATTATCAGTGAAAAATCCAGAACCAGAATATATTCAGAAAGCTCTTGGAAATGTGTGAGACACTTGGGCAAAGTGTCAAACCAAAGTTCAGCCAAAGGGCTTCTGAATTGCATCCTGTTCCTTAAATAAGAGAAACAGATTCTCTGCAGTGCCACTAGTTGTGCACCTGGTGCCAAGCACACAGTGGTTTCCCTGGTTTCAATTTCCTCTGTGATAGACTCTGAAGGACAGAGAAAGAAAAGGAAAAACACTACACTGCAACAGTAGAACAGAAAATACTGTCCCTATATGAATGCATTACCTTTAAAATAACCATATTTAGTTATTTTCAAATTAGAAGCCCAAAATAAATTATTTTTGGAACAGAAATTTTATATAGTTTAGTCATTTCTGTGTTTGTATGTATAACAAAATCTGCTTAGTCAAAAATTTTAGTCAAGACATTTCAATGGTGCATTGGCCAAGTCATAATTTTCACATTTCATTTTTTGATGAATGCATGAACAACAGTCAGGAACAGGTCTCTCATTACCTATTCAACAGTAGCCAGGCTGTTGCTTACTGATTGTTAATAAAATCTTACTAATGGTAGAGAACCTAATCTCAAAGGATTTTGGCCATCAGATACAGAAAAGCATGCATGTTACTGAAGGCTGGAGGGGAAGGAAAGTTAAGCCCTTAAGTACCTTTGAGTGCCTGGCCCTAAATGACCTCAGTTTCCTCAGACTTTGATATGAATTTAACCTTCACAGTCCCTCACAGAGTACTAAGGACTTGATTTATTCTATGACCTCAGAAATTCTGGTCATTATTTTCATCTCTCTGGGTCAGACAGGTTAAATTTTGTCATAAACCCAGCTGACACTGGTATCACATTAATTGCTTTCACTGGGTCAAAGTTGATGACATTGCAGGACATTTTACTGCACTCTTTAACCCCATACTTAAATCTCTGTCAGATACTGTATTTCAGTTCTCTGCCAGAATGCATTTTATTTCTTCAATAAATTGTATTTTTGGTTCCTTCTGTAATGTTTGCAATCACCACCCTCCTTTTTAACTGACATTCCAGCAAAGATTTTCTTTCTAAATGCATAACTTTATTTTTTTGAGAAAAATTCCCATGAATAATTTACTGCCTATCTAATTTAAATGTAGCTAAACTATGAGCACCAGAACCTTTCAGAAACAGAGGTGTCTTCTCCTTAGAAGAGGTGCTAAGTTTCTGCTCATCACTATGGGAACTGAGGGAACGCACTGAGCTGGAGTTATGCACTGCCTGAAGTAAAGGACAGTGCTTGTTGCAGGTTACCAAAAGAGGATGCTCATCTGGCTCATGACTTATTCCCTGCATCCTCCCTGTTTAAGAGGGCAGCAGTTTGCTGTTATTTCTGTTGGCTGAAATAAAGAATCTTCACTTTGGGGTGATAACAGTGGACATCACAATCAGTTCATTGCTCTTTTGGGGATTTACGTGTGTTGAGATTGAAGGTTCACCATGTGAGAAGTCTGAAGGGAGCTACATCATCAGCATTCTGCTTGCTGTCTTTTTTGATCAGAATATCCAGATGTCTTTTCACAAGCTAATAAAGGAATGGAATGCATGCATACTGTTTATTTCCAAGTAGGCTGAGCAAAACAATGGGTTTGAGACCAACAAATTGCATGAATTCTGTTTTTATTTTTGTTTGTATGTGCGTTTGTGTGTATCTGTGTGTGATTTTTTTATGCTATAATTGTGGAAGCTCTGTAAAAATTGAGACAACACGTTTCTAATCCTAATTAATTTCTTTTGCCAAGCAGGAGGACAATGTTAAATCTTCCTTTTGAGCTAATGGACATATTCCAGAGAAAATTATGTTGGCAGTGTGTAATTTACCATTGAACATATATTCTAATTTTTTTTTCCTGAAGGGAAAACAATCCATAGTCTGGATAATTTTTTTCCTTGAAATGTAAGCCAAATCCTAGATTTGTGGAGGGAAAAGCGTGAAATACATTGTGTTTGAAATAACTGGTAGACTTTTAGTCCAACAGATTACTCAATTAACATTTATGAGTAAAATTAAACATTGTTTACAAATAAACAAGATCAGTATTCCTGTGATAGATTGCATGATGAAATCATAGAATAAAAATTTGTGAGGAGAACTCAAGGATCATCTGATCAAACCTTTCTTGACAAAAGGACAACATCTCAGATTGTATGTTTGAAGTGTTTTTCAAGATCCATACTCTACTTTTCTAAAATCAAAATTGAGACAATCCAATTGTATGAACATAATAGCTTCACACATTCTACCACCAAATGGCTCCATTTATTTAAAATAGCACAAATAGTACAATGAGAAGGAAACAAAAATATCAATGGCTTCTTGAATCATCAGTAGGTAATCCTTAGACCAGCTTAATATATATATATATATATATAAAACCTCCAGAAAATTAAGAAATAATAATTTGAGTATTATTAAAATAATGGGATATATTACCTCATCTCTTGGATGTATATGTCTATTAGCATTGAGCTTATTGAGTGATGCTAATTGATTGATATTTATATTGATGATCTGGATGAGGGGATTGAGTCCACTCTCAGTAAATTCATGGATGACAGCTAGTTTTGTGTGAGGAGGGCATAAAGGCTCTGCAGGGATATCTGGACAGGCTGGATAATGGACCAAGGCTATCGGATTATGATTTCCGACGTTCAGGTGGTCAGAGTCTTTTTGCCCTCCTGGATGCTTCAGGGCAGACGCAAGAAAGAAACAGAGGCTTCAAGGTTCAGTTTCTCAAGGTCTAAGAGGTTGTTTATTCTTTCTCTTATCTCACAGTTTGCTCTGTTGTCAGCGAGGACTGCTCTGAACACCGGCCATCAGGGAACTCCTACGCCCCTGAAATGTTGTCCCCTTATATACAGATTATTATGAACATATTGTTTACCATTTCCTACCAATGTCCACCATCCACATCAAACAGATCATACCCACTTGGCCCAATCTCCACAAGCCACATTGTGCTAATGTCACATCAGAAAACGGAGATGAAGAAGAAGAAGAAAAGCCTTAGGGACTGCCCCAAAATCTCCATCTTGTCTCCATCTACTTCTATTATGAAAACCTAAAACTACATATTTCTCACTCTGTGATAAGTTAAACTACTGTATTTCACACTCTTGAAATTTGTAATTCATCTCTACTTTGTGCCATGGTCTGTGACTCCCACGGACAGAGGCAAAACACCCCGGTTCCTCCCCCTGGATGGGTCCAAGGTATTACAAGTGCTCTTGGATAAAACTCAAATTTCCTTTGCTCAGTTCCCAGGCTGTCTGGCCAGGGTTTCCTTAGCTCCTGGGGCAGCCAAAGAGATGCCCTGGGTTCCCACACAAGGCCAGTTGTATGAGGTTCAATAAGGCCAAGTCCTGAATCCTGCACTTGGGTCAGAACAACCCCAGGCAGCACCACAGGCTGGAGACAGAGTGGCTGGAAAGATGCCCAGCAGAGAAGGACCTGGGGGTGCTGGTCAACAGCTGGCCCAATAGGAGCCAGCTGTGCCCAGGGAGCCAAGAAGGCCAATGGCATCATGGCCTGAATCAGCAATAGTGTGGGATACCTGAATGTTCACCTGTACTTTGGCAAGTTTTTCCCAAAAAGGTGCATGCATAACTGTGGATGCTGCTGTGCAAGAGAGTCTTTCTGATGCTTTATCTCTTTATTCACACACAGGATGACATTGCAGTGCAGGAAATATTACATATCTTCTCTTTTCCTTTATTCTGACTATATACAAGCAGACATTATTTGAGGCAGAATAAGTTCATTTTCTGCCTTTTAGAAGACAGTAATTTTTCAAGAAGAAAGGAAAAAATCTGACACAGTTATGGCTACTTAAGCTACCAGTAAGGCAGTCTTGAAATCATATATACTCCAGAATTAGATAACAGCAACTAAGATCAAACTCTTTGGATTCCCTGTCCTTATTTCTCCTCTAGCACAAGCGGCACCAGAACAATAAAAATAGTCTTCTTCCTTCTTTGGAAGGAAAGGGCCTTATCAGTGCTCTGTTGTACTTATTAATTGTGGGTGTTCAGGGCTTTGCTCTGGCTAGCTGAGATCTTTCTGCCCTGCTTCCCTTGATAATTCGTGGGGTTCAATCTCTAGGCTCCACGTGGCTGAGGCTTGGAGAATGAAGAGTGGATTCTGCTTTGGTTTTCAGGTCTTTATTCCAAGTGGGATGGAAGGCAGAATGGCTGAGAATGGCCGGTTCACCTTTCTTTATCACCTTGGGTGATACCTGAACCAGGGGGGTCTAAGGGCCAATCAAAGAGGGGGAGGGGCGTGGTCAAGGCCAAGGACATTTTACACTTCAATGGGGAAGGGTGGCACCCTGGCATCTTGCCAATAGGAGAGGGTCAACCAGGGTGATTGACAAGACAGGGTGATACCACCAAGGGGTTGGGATAGGGGGATCAGGGGAATGGAATGAACCATTTACAATTTGATTACTACACACTGTAACAATTAATGTTTTAGATCTCAATGATGATCCCATTTATTTTATCTGACATGTGATTACGTATTTTTGTGGTGATTTTTGCTCTCATATATTGGGTCTTTTCCTCATGAACACTTTTATTCTCCTATGTCTCCAAGCAAAAAATAGTTACCTGTAGTCTACAAAAGTGCTACAGACAGAAGGGTACGGGGGAATTTTTTTCTTCTTGTTTTCTTATTAACTTACTTGAAATAGCCATCACCTTTCTGTTGATATAAATGAGTTCTGTATACCTGGGAAAAAAAATTACAATTCAATAGTGATTTTAGTACACCTCAAGAAGCATTTTCTGAATTTCAAACATATTCTAATGGCTCAGAAATAAGCTAAAATAATTTTTTCTTGAAATTTTATTTCTGTTTTCTCTTCCTACTAATTTGTCTAAAAGAAACAATATAACAATCTGGGACAGAAAATCTTAAAAGAAGACCTCTTGCAATTTTTCTGAAAGCTTGACAACATTAATAAAGAGTAAAAAGTGTTTCAATATGAATTTCTGCTTGAAAGTATGTGAAAATATCATGAGATTGCCATGAGTCCTGGCTCATGTATGATATTTGTTTAAGAAACGGGTTATGGCCAATGCCAAAATTCTATTATCAGGAAGAGACAGCAAGCAACCATCTACCTGCCCTAAGGAATATTCATGAAATATATTCTGGTTTTGGCCAAGAACAGGGCTAATGTTCTTCTGTCATTGTGAGGGAGTGGAGCCTGTAGTTGTGTGAGCATTATTTTCTTGATGTCATAAAATACCATCTGACTTTATTGCCTCATGGAGCAAATGGACTACATCTCTCTTCTGAGAAGGATGTTCCTTCCCAGTGGAGCAAATGTGGGGGGATGGATTGGATATCAATGGTCCTGAGCAGAGGGAGGGGTTTGGGTGTGGTGCCCTCAGTCAGATCAGCCTCTGCACTCCTTCTGTTGTGCACTTTTTTATTAAAATTGTTGTTGTCACTGTTCATTGTCTTATGTCACTGCTGTTACAGGTAAATTGCTTTTATCTCAAGGTGTGATCTTTGCCTTTTGTGCTTGTAGCTGAAGAGGGAAAGGAAGTGTGTGGAGACAGGGATTTTTAGTGGGACTACTGAATTGGAGAATACCATTCCTAAAACTTGACACCCCATTAAACCTAAAACTAGTATGGTAAGGACAGGACAGAATACAAGCACACAGCTCTTAACCTTCTATTATATATGTGTGTTCCAAACTATCCACTGATTGTTATGGATTGGTGGGGTTACTGGGGAAGCTGCTTCATGTTTCTATTGGTCTGTGGAAAGAGTAAGCTTCCAGCCCCTGCCCACTATCTCTTCTCCCTCTGGCTCAATCCCACAACAATCCAGGAAGCTGCTACAGGGTACATGAAATAAAGTGTAAGATTTCTTCCTAGCTGCCATTTAAACCAGAGCCTCCCCAGTGTTGTGGGTCCCAATGCAGGACCATGCTGTCTCTGTCTGCTTGAAGGGAAAATGTCCCCCTGTCCAGGGACAGTGTTTCTATATTATGTAATGAAATTGCAGCCAACATCTCTCTTCACAGTGCATTTGCTCCCATTCAAACAGAGATAGGGACCTTTGCTTGCTGCTAGCAGTTTAGCCTGAAGATAATGAGATGACATGCAATCTGCAAAGTGAAAACAGATTTTCCCAGGCTGCAGACTAAAAATGAAAATGAGCCCTAAGTAAGACTTATGTACCATGTAACTCTTGTCAGGATAACTGAGACTTAACTGGCACATAGGTAATGTTTGATTTTCTGGCACAGGGATAAATTCCATTCTAACTGCAACTTTGTAAAGCAAGTTAAAAAGAAGTATTAGATTATTCTCTGTTTCCTAGTGTATTGCCTTACCGGTGTTTCAAGAATCATTTTGTGTTCAAAGAAAAATTAAAAAGTCAGGAAAACAGAAATAAGTCTAAGGCTTGGAATGAAAGAACTTTATCAAGAGTGTGCAGAAGTTAGGAAATTATTTCAGCTGTTATTTTAGTGCTTATTAGACTCTCTTGGGATGCTATTATTTATGATCCTAAAGTTTTGCACACTAATGTCACACTTAATTGGAACACAAGCTGTGCACTGATTAAGTAGTCATAGCAGTAATATTTTAGCTTTTACAGTCTGATTCTCAGGATTTTTAACTTGTAAGTAACAGAAATTATACTGTTAGCTGTAAACTAAGTTTACTTTGTATGATTGCACTTAACTTTTTGGAAATCTTTTTTCTCAATGCTACTATTAGTGATGCTCATTTTTTCATTCTATTTTGTTAACTGTAATCTGTATTTTTAAAATGCTTTTGTTTTTTACAATGTCCAACTACATCTGAATAAACTTCCTGTTGAAACACTATCATCAAGCTGTGTCATTTGACCCTAGATGAATAGCATCAAAGATTGAATGCGTCATTTGTTGAGAAGTGAAACTACAAATATTAACATACCCAGAAACACTAGATTCTACATTGTGTTTGATTCCAACACTCAACAACAATCATTAATGATCCACAATCATAGACACATAATGTCAATTTATAGAAAAGTTTGTAGAGGTTATCAAAATAGTGGTGAAATGGACAAACCAATATAAATCACTAAACCAAAAAAATAGGTTTCTTTTTTGTATTTTATTTGTTGTTAAAATTCATTTCAGAAGTGGCTGAAATGTTTTAGACAGCATTGTATGGGGAGTGATAGATATAATAGAGTAGTAATACTCCAGATCTGATTCCAGGGTAGAATGAGTATTAAAATGCAGCTCTATTTAATCCTTAAATATTAGGTTGTAGTTTTGATGAGAACATATTTCCAAAAAGTCATCATAACTCCACAGTTTAGGGAAGAATTTCCCTGCACATTAATCAGCCTGCCAATCAGCAAGATAAACCATTAAATTTGCATCACGTTTATCTTTTCTGCTTCCTATTTTTGCATTTAATGTATGCAGAAGCATTTTATTGTGTGGCACTTTGTTTTGCTTGGCAACATCACAGCTGTAACAACCAAATATACAGAAACAATGAAGCCTCTTTTGCAAAGAATAAAGGAAACATCAGGAGAGATCTATAGTTCCACCCTAATGAACCAATTCAGTGCCTGTTTATTCATCATAGTAACAGCTCACATGGGAAGGCCACAAGCACTAGCAATGAGAAGAAAATTGAGACTCTGATACTTTATTTTACTTCGTGCCATAGCTGGTTTCAAATTCTAGTAGTTAATGGGTACTTAAATCTGATAACTTTGCTATGCATCAATAAAAAAACTAAATTAGCAGAAAACAGGGGAGAGGAGAGGAGAGGAGAGGAGAGATTCATGTATTTGTGTTCTGTAAAAAATCATGCCAGTGAAATAGCTTTATTTTGGCAAAATTTTTTAATTACCTTGACTTAGGAGCTTATTTTTCAGTTATTTTTGTCCTTTTTTTTTTTTTTATGTTAAAGTTTCATACTCACAATAAGAACTGTGGAGATATTTATCCAGTGCATCAAGTGGTACACTACAAAGCTTCTCATACACTCTGTCTAGAGTCTGAAAAGTGCAGGGAATACCAATCATGTACAAAAGATCCTATGAGGCATCCCTGGAATGTATAGGTGGCTTTAAAGCACTAGACACAGGTCAGTTGGAATAAAAGCCTTAAGCTAATGTTAACACATGGGTATTTCTCACTCATTTCAGACTCTCTCATGCTTCCAGAACATTGTAAATTATCTCATATTGTTTGGGACTCCGTAGACTTCTCATTATGCAGCCATTATTCAGGATTGATCATCATTGGTTAGAGCTTGTCATTTCTGTCAACATTAGTTTCAGATTCAGTTCCATGAGGGCACATTACCTAAACACATTCAAGTTGACTTGGCTCTCAAGCATTGATTTCCCACATCATTCCTCACTACATTCCTCCTCAGAATAATCTCTGCATCAGCTCCCCCTCCAAAGTCTTGGAAGAGATTCTTTTTGAATGCAAAAGAGTGCTTGTAGATACTCCAAATTTTCCTGATGCTATGCACAGATGACTAGGTGCAGTGGAGTCAGAGAAATACAGAAGCTAAAATATCTGTAACTGACACTGTGACTCAAAAGAGGGGGAAATCAATAAAGTATGGTCCCTTTCAAAAGACATTCTCTGAATTCTGTTGCATGCTGCTGATGGGTGTAATTTTTATTTCAGCGCAGCCAAGAAAACTTGTGATTGCTAATAAAAATAACAATAGTTTTTTTGAAGTTACCATGTAACACCTCTAGATTAGTGTCTTCAGAAAGATCTGAGGGTTGTGCTTTCTGTATCACTAGTATTACAGAGATAAATGTGGGATAAGTCCATCCTTATTATTCCCACCAAGAAATATAACCAACTCTTCTACCCCTTTTCTTGTACCTCCTTTTCCAGATTAAATAACCTAGATCTATTTCTCCAAAAGTGGCCTAAGAACAAAAGAAAATCTTTATTTTTTTCTTCTGTTCTTTTTTTGTTTTGTTTTTGAGTTGTTTTGGTTTTTGTTTTTTTTTTTTTCCAATTAATTTCCAGCTGTCTTCTGATAGGTTAAAATTACAAACAACTTTCTTATTATTCAATATTATACTAAGGAAATTTCCTAGAGAGAACAAGGACCTCTTTCCTACAAATCTGAGAGATTCTTAGCAGCTTGACTTCTTTCGGTAACCAATATTATGAATAATATAATACCAAAGAATCTTTTATTTTCTTCACCTTGGATGCACAGTGAAGATATCTATGTACAAAATGTGAATGTGCTGAACCACAGATTGGCCTCTTCTAGAGTCTGTGCCATTTTGAAATTATGATCTTCACACACAACACAGATAAGAAAGATGGAAGCAATGCAGGAAAGTGTCCAAAAAAGTGGCTTCAAATGCTTTATTATCCTCTCTTATGTTTGGGTACTAGCCACATTTGAAGAGCCCTATGGGAGAAACAGGTTGCTGATCACAGAGTAGCTTAAATGAGATAACCCTTGCAGCAAGTTGTATAAAGCATGTGTTTCACTGTCAGGCAGGACAGCATAAAGCTTTCTCTTGTTCTGATAAAAGATCTATCCAATGGGAAACACAATTTTAGAAACAGATCATAGGAGACCATCACATTTAAGACATTTTTCCTGGCTTTGTCTCCTTTGAGATAGACTGACAGGCAAATTTGAAAGTATGTCTTTTCCTCTGAGTTTTGGAAGGTTATCTTTTAGGTTCATTTTATGTTCTCTGAAACATTGATAACAACCTGCCAGAGCTGATGTGTTTACATTGATTTTTAGAGGTAAGAAACATATATAACTCAGGAACTGAGCGGGTCTTCAAATAAAAATCATGGTGGAGTTCAGTAAAAATCAATTTGTTACAAACAATTAGGGTTAAAAAGTCTACTGTGGAGAAGTGGTATTCTGAAAAGTAGATTATTAAAAATCATTATACTTTTAGCTTAAGATTTTCTTATATTTAATTTAAATTTAAAAAAAAAAAAAAAAAAAGAGCTGAATGTCCTTCCTCTTTCTAGATATTTTGTCTTCACTTTGGTAAAGAAATCAATATCCTGATCAGGAATGAAAAAAGGAAAGCGAATATGAAATGAAGAAGGAAGATGTTACAATTTTTCATTTGTGCTGAAAAAAATAAAGAACCATAAAGCTACAAATGAAATTTTTAATAAAATTATATATTATATGCATAACATTATTATTAGAATCTGTAATTAAACATTTATGACCCTTTCCAATAATGGCACTTATAGGAAAGGCAATGTCTGTCATTGGGTCTTGCAATGTAAGGCCACCAGAGATATTCTGCTAACAGTTACCTCAAGTACAATACTGGATGCAGGTTAAATCCAAATACATGTGAGGAAAGTTCTGTACTAGCTTGATTGAAACTGAAGATGCATAAGGAAATAAGAGCTAGCAAAGTTTGAAGGTACATTTATACCTTTTAATCAGTCTAGCTGGCTTCTCACTTGACAACACCTTCAGCAATCCGGAAAAGTCATCCATGTTATTGCAGGCATTTTCAAGGCTCTAAGTGGTGTGGAACATTACTTGGACTCTCCATTGAGAATTCTTTATGACTGTACATTCCTTGCAAAGCCCTTGATACCTCATGTTGGGGCTACTTAGAGGGATGTTAGAAAGCTGATAAGTGATTTTTTTCCCATGCTGCTTGTACTGAGGAAGTGCAGACAGAGTTTTAAAGCTTCATTTTGCCTCTCTGTTTTTTTTGTACTTACACATGCAGCATCAATATTTGATCTAGAAATATTTATTAGAAGCTTTCTACACTTATGCATAACTCCAGTCTTTAAATTAATATTGAACATTAGTGCAAAGCTTTTAGCTGACAGAGTGAAGAAAGGTCAGCTTTTCTTCGAGCAGGTTTGCCACATTACCGTTATTTGCTGGACATACCTCCCAGATTTGTCCTCAGAATGATTTCTCTTTAAGGCCCTATTAGAAATATATCAAGAAAAGAGAAAGCATACAAAAGCTTGCTTTTGGATTTCATAAATCCATAGAGAAATGAAAATGGTTAAAAGAAAATAAAGATATGCAAATAAGTACTTGAAAGGGTCATTGATCACGTGTACTCTAATCCTTTCCTTTACACATGATTGTAACAGCAGCTTTTAGATAAAATTGTTTTATAAAGATGCCACTGCAAAGAGTCTCTTGGGGATGCCTGATCACTTTTACAGTTTTGTCTTTTAATCTTTTTTCCATTTTTTCTGGCCTCCTGCTCATTGACACTTTTCTCTGAACTCCCTTCAAAATGTCATTTTCATATTTTAATAATCCACTACAGTTTTCTTGTGGACTAATGGAAAAATAATAGCCTTATTTTGCAGAAGTCTTCAAATGTGTGCTTCAGTTCTGTAAGGGATTTCAAAACCTACTCCAACAGTGCTAAGACTCTTGGTGTTAAAAATCTCTGTAGATTGTGGCTAGGGACTGCATTCTTTTTGGCATTGTGCTGGTGTGTCAACTCCAGCAGCTGCAGAAAATATCCACACTCTTGACTTTCTGTGACAACGGCTGAGTGCCTTCCTTGGCATACAGAAAACTAAAGCACAGGTTTACTTTTCCCTCAGTATTCCACATCTGTGAAACTCAATACATCTTAACAGCTTTATCACATTTCTTCAAAGCAATCTTCCTCTCAAGCAGTCCTTTGCCTAGTTTAAGAAGATCTTTATTTTAGAGAATTATAAAAATCTATCTTTTACAGATATTACCTTTAATGTTCTCTTTAAGTGTAGAAAGAATGTTACAAAATTTTCATGACTGTAATTTAGATTTTACAGGTTCTCTGTATGTAAATCACATGACTAAAACATCCATGCACTTATCTTATGAAGCAAACAATCCACTAATATTAGTGATCCTCATTAAGGTTAATAATTTTGCAACTTCTTGACATTCTTAATTTGGTGTATACCAGCAGATCTCTAATGGTTTTTAGTTGGTACGTCAAGACTTGGGCTTGTCTATTTTCTTCTCCTTTTATTTTCTTCTGGGTCATATACTTTTTCCAATTTACTTTTTAATTTTTTTTATTTTTTTTTTTAATATCATGTTTTGAATGGGTCTTCTCGGCCTGCTCTTCTAAGACTTTTGGTGTATTTTACATCTGGGAGGAAGTATGGCAAGTCTTGGCTAAGGCATATGAACTTAACCAAAAGCACTGACTTCTGAGGGTGTTTGCCATTTAACACATGTCTAGCCAACATCTCTGCCTGCTCAGCTGTCCTCAGAGAAAATAGAACATAACAGAAAAAAAAAATGAAATCACTTTAAAATGGTAGTTTAAGAGCAATTTATGTAGAGTTACCCTTCAATTTTGACAATACTACAGATTCATCTTTAGATATTCAAAAGAATATTTTGAAAGTGTTCTCAACCCTGAGAAATCTTTATACTTCAACCAAAACAAGTAGAAACTGACTGCTTCAAATTTACCATTCTGCTTTTTCCCCTGCCATAGGAATAATGTCACTGCAGTTGACATGTTCCCACATTCCAGCAAATGTTCCTGTATTTATTTCATTGAAGTAAGATTTTCCAAAAGAAAAACATTTCACAGCAATATTTTACTGGCTTTACTGAATTCTGTTTTGTAAAAAAACCCTGCTGTTTCTTCCTTTATATGCTTGGGGACATTTCAATAATTGTTATAAATACATATTTTCTTTACTATATTGCTTCAGTCCTCATATTCCGAATACAAATCTAGTTACCAGAGAGCACAGTGTGGGAGAAAATGCTACAGAAGAGATTCCTTTTCAGTAGGAGTATTGGAAGCCTTGCAGAAGACATTGTGATGAGGAGCTGAACAGCCCAAGTCTCCTGTCCTGGGGCTTATACTGCAGAAACCCACACACCGAACAAGCAGCTGCAGGGGAGCTGCTGGTGCAGCCTGGGCCAGCTTCTGCTGGGTGCTACAACCGAGGTGACATCCCAGACTGTCAGGAAACACTACATTATCTGAACAGCTTCCTAATGGGAACTGGGAATATGTTTAGGAACAGCAAATTTGGATCAAAGAGTACAACAAGGTGGCTCTGACCACGGGCTGTGGTGCCTCAAGAGCTGGTGATCACCCTGCAGGCTGACATGACCACAGGCAGGGCAGTGCTGGCTGGGACACTTGTTCAGTGTAGATCCAGGCTGTGTGGTGCTGCACAAATTCTTGGCCACAGGACAAACTCAGCCAGTGCCTGGTAGCTGAGGAGCCTGCAGGCAGTTCCCACCCACTCATTACCCACAAGTACATGATGTGCCTCGATCCAAGGTGTGAAGAAAGGAGTTCTTTGGATGCAAACATCCATTCTGTTTGACAGTACCACTGCTGAATAGACTTTGTTTCTTTAAAAAAAACTGTATATAGCAACTCAAATGGCCAAAATGGAAGATAATTCACTGCAGAGAGGATCTGTGCAGCACACAGTTGGGGAATGCATCAGTGGTGTGTCAGATGATGCATACATGCAGAGTGCCCAGTGTCTGAACTGGTGTAGGACTTAATTGCTGTCTGTTTTCCTCTTTTTATCCAAACTTGTTTAAACAGCTACTTTGTTAAGCCTTTTATTGTCTATCCTTGCTTTCTGAGATCCAGATAGAACTCTACTGTCTCTCTATCCCTTCAAATGCAAACTGCAGGGGAGTAGAGAATTTAAAGACAAGGATCTTTTTCCAGAAAGGGTTTGAAAAATAGGACAAAGAAAATATGTTGGTATTAAACAATGCATTGGAAAATTTAATTAAAGCTCAGTGACATTATAAACCAGAAAGTATCATCAAGTTTCAACATCATGGAAATTTCAGTTTAACTTTGGATAAAAGAGATTTTGCCCTTTGGATTGGTACCAAAGATTAAAATTCACATTATGAAAAACCTATGTTCAGAGTCAAGCAGGACAAATTTCTTAATCTGGTAAAACACATTTAGTAACTTGCAGCACAGCTACAGAAATGGCAGTCTGCAAATGGAGATTAAAAGATCAAGCTGAGAAGGAAATTACAGTGAATTCAAGAAGGAGCTTATTTCAGTGTAAAGAGAGAAGAGCCTGAGATGACTATTGTACCTGCTATTTGGCTGCAAGTCACAAACCAAGATATTAAAGTGCATTCCCAATACTTGTTGCTACACAAATAGCAAGTTAATGGTCCTAATACAAGCACCCCGTGCCTGCAATACGAAATTAATATTGCCTTTAGAACACATAAACAAGTAACAAAGGCAGCCTTTCAAGGCTTCACAGACTTAATGGCAAATTATTACTAAGTCCTTGGCTTAAAGGTAAGTCAGGAAAAGTGGAGGTTGTAGATTCAGCCTCCCAATCACCACAAACTTGTCTTACAAAACCAATTTGTAAGAATCAGTCCTGGGGATGAGTAGTGATATGGTAATATCAACTGGATTAGGAGTTCTGATCCATAGGTAAAGCTTAGTTATGGTTGGTATGATCATATTGAAAGGTAAAAGCGACCCAGAATTGCCTGTAACTTATGATTCTATAATGAATGAATGGAATAAATTTTCAGTTTTCCTTAAGGATCATATACAATTACACATGAAGAAAGTTTACTATCTCTTGATTCTTTTTTTTCCCACCAAAATCAGCTGGGAACCCAATGATAAAAAACTATTCTTTTAAATTTTTAAAAGTGAGCTTGTTTCTAAGACTTGCATTTGATAGCCTGAGGTAGGTACAGATACAAGGAAAAGATTATGAATTTATGTTAAAAATTATGAAATTATGTTAAAATTTTCAAAATAAATATATTAAAATATTTTTAGCATATATAAAATTATTCAGTGTAATTATTTTCTTACAGAAAAATACTTTCACTAACCACTTATGACATGGGCATCTATTGTAGCAAGAAATGCCTAGAAATACTATCTGAAATAATTTAGTTCAGTACAGGCAAACAAATTTTCAATAACTTCTTCTTTTTAAATTTTTTGTTCTTGAAAACTCACCAACAAAACTTCAAGTATGGATTTTCAACTTTATTAGCAAATAATTCATTTGAAAACCCATATAAATTTTAAAAAATAATATGTGAACGAAATAGCTTTTAAATAAAAATAATAAATACTCTTCAGTGCGGATTACTCTGTAATGAGCAGAAATTTTCAAGTAATGATTAAGCCTGAACAATCTGGGCAGGAAAAATTCTAATAAATTTCCAAGAGTGACCTATATCACTGCTATCAGCAAACTTGCCTTTTAGCTCTAGCTGCCTACACAAACAATTAAGCTGAATTTCCAGACTCACCATAATCACACAATGTGGATCACACTGTGAGCTTTTTGTACTTTGCATTTATGGCTGGTTCAGTCTCTAAGCTACACTGGACTGAAAGTGCTGCCATGCACCTTTTAAGTCCTGAATAGATCATGTTAGGGTTGCTCTAATTCCTCCATTTTACTGCAGTGCTAAACAACTGCAATTGTTTGAATTAAACGACCATTGCATTAATATGAACCCAAATTCTCAAAGAATACACATAAATGCAAAATACTGTTTGCATACTTCTGTAATCAATTGTAAATAACTTTCTTATGATACTGAAATGTAGTGATGAGGCATTAATAACAATGCTACAAAAACTTTCTAGTGCTCCATAGGATGATTTTTTTACACTCTTTCTGCTAATTTGTCATCTGAAACATGGTAATATATCCACCATTCCAGGAGGTAGGACGTATGGGTAAAGGAAATTTGGGCAGCAGCATCAGCCAAGGAAGGCAGGAGCTCTTTTAGAAAGTTATAGATTTCTTTTCAGCAGACCACACTCAAATCACAAAGGAGCTGTGCTAAGAGAAGAGAAGAAGAGCATCCTTGAAACACACTATTTCAGCTCTATCTAATAAAGTAGAGTAACCCTAAAATGATAAAGCTAATTTTGATAGAAACACTGATATGCAAGATCTTTGACAGAAGAGACTGGTGATTTTTTGCAGTAGTTTAAGACATTGCTGAATCTTTGTAACAAACGATCATCTTATGGAAGACTGCAACAACATATGCTAACCCTGAAGCAACTCCCATTCTTAGCTCAGACTCTTGGCCTGAGTCCCCTTGTCAAAAAAGGGAGCTAATTTGCTGAACTAAACTTGAACAGCTGAAACACACACACACACACACACACACACACACACACACTCCATTCTGCTGACTCTGCTACTACAGCAGTAACATCTGAAAGAGGGGAAACTGCAGATGCCTGGGAACTGCCTTCAAGAGCAGCAGTTGCTTGCTTGGTGAAGGTGATTCAAGCCTTGAAAAACTTGTGTGTAATTTTCTTTCTTCTTTTTTTTTTTTTTTTTTAATTNAACATCTGAAAGAGGGGAAACTGCAGATGCCTGGGAACTGCCTTCAAGAGCAGCAGTTGCTTGCTTGGTGAAGGTGATTCAAGCCTTGAAAAACTTGTGTGTAATTTTCTTTCTTCTTTTTTTTTTTTTTTTTAATTGAAAAACCAAATAAGACTATTTAATTTTGCATGTCAATATTGCAAAGCAGAGAAAATGCTCAACGTTACTTGGTTTTGATAATAAAACATATATTTTGACTTTTTAGTGGGATTTATTATAAAATATTAAAATAAAATACAGCTCTTGCAGTCTACCAACTAATTAGTAAAGAAAAAAATTATCAGCTATGACTCTCTACTCAGAATTTAAAAAAAAATAGTTCTCTTTATCATGTTGATAGAGGAAGAAAAATTATCTCTAGTCTATCAGAAAAGCTCTTATCTGTGTCTAAATTTACTTACCATTAAACAAAATTTAATCTTATTTTGTTTCCATACTGATGGCATATTGGAACAAGACAGAGGTCATTTAATGTTTTAGTTTTTATTTTGAGACTTTGCTTTTCATCCTAGTAGGTCTCTGGAGAGCCTGAATTTTTCAATAGTCTTTTTCTCTAGACTGGCAATAGGAAAAGATCCTTTCTCAAGTGTGAGCCTGATTCTCTCACCAGGGATTAGATTCATCCCCCGTCAGAAAAGCTGTGGCAGTGTGTTTTTAGCTTTTTTATGTTTAGTAATGATTGCTAAGTTTGTATAATGGTTTGTTCCATGTAACCCCTGTTTAGGATTTCCCTCTTGGTTTTTCCCTGGAGTTTGTATGTCCACTTAGGATCCCACCCCCCCTGAAGCCCCTGTCACTCACCTAGAGTTTTTCTCCTTTTTCGAGAAACTTCTAAGAAGTTTCTCAAACTATTGGCTAACTTTTAAATGTTTTCCTACCCCTTTTATTCCAGTGGTGTAAACCTTTGTCTGTTTTGTTTTGTACCA
>VWYP01003393.1:0-49759 GCA_013400435.1 Pycnonotus jocosus
GGGCACGTCAGGATGGCAGCACCGGGGATCCTTCGGGAGCCCGGGCTCCGCCATCCCGAGCACCTGAACAGCGATCTGGGACCGCCGGCAGCCCCTGACCCCCGGCCCTGGCAGAGCTCGGCCCGGGAGCACCACGGGCTGCGGCAGGCACGGCAGCCGTGAGGGGTGCGGGGCGGCCCGGTGAGGCTCTGGATACGGTGCTTGGCACCGAAAATAGTCTGTCAGTAGCGAACAAGATAAAGATAAAATACTCCCAGCGACAGGACGAGGAGCAATGGCCATAAACTAAAACACAAGAAGTCTCACCTCAGCATGAGGAAGGACTTCACACTGAGGGTGGCAGAGCACTGGGAGAGCTGCGCGGGGTGGCCATGGAGTCTCCCTCTCTGGAGACACTCCAAACCCACCTGGATGTTCCCGTGTCACCTGCTCCAGGTGACCCTGCCTTGGGCAGGGGAGTTGGACTGGATGATCCCCAGAGGTGCCTTTCAACTCTGACTATTCTGTGAAAATTAGAGGACTTGCCTATATGAATTCCAGGTTCACTTGCTGATGCAAATGCAAACTTGAGATTAATTTTCCATTTATTAAGCCATTTAAAAGCAGCTGCAGTGTGCAGTTTGCCTGTGGTGTGCTTCCCTGCCTGGCAAGGCAAGCTAAAGGACAATAGCATTGTAAGTTAAGGATTGCTTGACTTCTCCACTTCTGTTCATCTCGGTTACATCTGGTACCTTAGGAGACCACTCATCCAATGTTTTGTTTTTTTCAAGGCATGTCAGAGGATTACAGATGGAAAAGGAAAAGCCAAGAAGAGTTTTTAAGTATTACAGAATAAAGAAATATGGCCTGAATGGAGTTGTCTGTGCCATGTAATTGCTGCGAAGTTTTGTAATGGCAGAAGCTAGGTCTTCAGGAATCAAAAGATCCGGAATAAGTTTGTCACTCAGTAAAAATAAGAAGAAAAAAGAAACAACAAAAAAAGTGGAAGTTACAGGAATACCATCTACACCTTCAGCATCATCCTCTATTACTTCCTTTTTTAACAATGTCCCCCCTGCCAAAATTAGCTGTCCCATATGTGGCCAATTGGTACCAAGATATGGAATAAATAAGCACATTGATGAAACATGTCAGAGAAACCGTGGTGAGATTGGTGACATTGATGCTACGCTGAATTCTTTTAGGAATAAGAACCCCCCAGCCGCAAATCCAAGCAATAATTCCAGCTCATATTTTTCAAAAAGCCTCATAAATCTTGAAACAAGTCCTTCCAAAAGTAATTTGTTGAAAGCAGGAGGGAGTGCAGCACAAGAGACTAGTCCTTATTTTAGCAAAAATGGTTCAGTCTTTAGTGCTAGCAATGAATCCCAGGCTCGAACAGTTAGAACAGTCTCCTTGGGAAGCTTGTCTTCCAGACTGTCCAGAAGACGCTGCCTGCAGGGAGGAAAACAGCTCTTGTATGAAGAGATCAACTCTTCACCTCCGCCTGTTCACAGTGCCTGTGGAAGTGCTGCAGCACCAGATGATGATGATGGTGATGAGATTGATGCTGGGCAGAGTTCTCAGAAAGAAAATCAGCCTTCTCAGAGAGAGGACCAGGAGCAGCACTTTGCAAAGAGGGAACCTGAATTTCAAAACAAAATAAACAGATGTAATCCAGAAGACCTTGTGGATATGGTTCAAGTGCCTTTCCTGGTTGATAACAGTAATGACAAAAGGTTCCCATCTGGTACAAAGAGCACCAAAGCAGAAAGCAGGTCTGAAGGTGGGATACTTAGTCCTGATAAATTTGAAACATCTCTAGCCATCCATACTTCAGCAGAACCAATCAGTAATTTGGAAGTCAAGACTCAGCCTCACACTGAGGTTACTCCCTCGAAGGCAGAAGTGAACTGTGGGACAGAAAATTGCTTTAGCAGGGATGATGCAGAGGTACTTCCTGTGGAAGTTCTTGAAGACTTTAAGAATGACATGAATCATACTTTGTTAGAAACTGTGGAAAAGGCAGAACCTCAGGATTCCACTGGGGACATTCTAGACAAAATAGATGAGGTCCTCTCTGTGCCCAGCTCTCCTGGACACCCATACTACCTCCAGAATTTTTTAGTAGTGCTGCGAGCAGTATTGGAGAATGAAGATGATGTCAGACTATTTAATGAACAAGATTTGAACATTATAACCAAGTTCTACAAATTATCAGGTATCTTTTTTTAAAAAAATATATTTCCACATTCCCTCTCATAGAGAGCATTGTTACATGGTTTTATGTGAGAAGTCAATTATCAATTGACAATTTAACTTGATTAATTTTTTAAGGGAAGAAGCTCCTTTTTCTCAGGAGATATACCCTTCAGTGGCTTTTTGTAAATAAGCTCTCCTAATGTTAGGTACAGCTCCTGAGAGAATGGGGGGACACAGCCTCACACAGCCCTCCCAGCAGCCTGGCTTGCATCCTCATGGATCTAAGCTGGCCATGGATACAAGCAGCCAAACCTGAGGGGGATCTGCAGAGCCCATTGGTGCACTCCAGACCATAAGAATATTAGAGTAGTGGCTTCTTGGAGCTTGATAATGCCTTGTTTATCTTGTGCTAGTTAAAGGAGAGTATATAAAGAAAGAAAGCCACAGAAGTCTTGTTACTGCTTCTCTGAGGCAAGCAGTAGATGACATCATTTGCATCCAAAGATCCAGGAACAAACTCACAGGCCAGTAGTGTATGCAGATGTTGGCTACTTTGACAAACACTAAAAGAGATGTTCAGGATACACCTTCCCCATTTCCACACTGTTCCCTGGACCTGAACAACACTGATCAGTAACAGGAGCTTGTTCTGTTAGATAAAAGAACTTGTTTCTCTTTCAGCAGTGTGATTTCAGAATTCCCCTGTCATGTGAGTTGGGAATTCAGGAAGAATTACTACAAAGTTATGCTGATAAATCCATGTCTGCACTGGCTGTGAGGGTCACAGATGAAACAATCTCTCTTTGCAGGGTAGGAAAGATGCAGCAGTTGAGCTGTGAGAAGTGAGAGGATAGCACTAAGTCAATAGATAACAAATCCTGGACAACTGACAAATGGATGTCATTGCCTTCAGGAAATACCAGGCAAGATACTTGAAAAGTTCAGGTAGATTAATTATCTGTCCCACATGAGAAGTTTCTAGCCAAGCATTGTCTTTCAGTTATCATAACACAAAAAAGCCCACACACCTGCTTAGTACTATGAAGTTGCTTGAATATAGATATTTTCCAGTATTTAATTCTTTTTTGCTGAAATGTCTGCTATTCTTCACTGAGTTATCTTCAGCTTGGTTTAAGTTTATGAAGCCTATTATGAAATGATCATTGCAGCCCTAGTTTGGTCAGTTCCATGGTCTGGAGAAAGAATGTCCACATGTTAAGCGTTTTCCTTTCTCCAGAATGATGAAAACTGGGGACAGACTTTAAAGGAGTTATAACCCCACAGAGAAAATGACAAGTTTATATGTCTGAATGTAGTCCTCCCAGTGAACTGATCCTGGAAAGATTCTATTAATGAAAAGGCTGAAAAAGTCTTATGAGGACAGGAGAATTGTTAAGTAAAGATTTAATGTTTATCTGCCATTTCTTAAGTATATCTAGGTCTGGTAGTGTTTCAATGTTTTTTTTATTAATGATCATTTTCAGTTAAGCAGCAGCAGACAGGGGTAAAAAAATTAGAAGTTAATGGGGGTTGAGTTAAGTATTCAAAAGGTTGTTGAATGTAGTAATAATAGCTAGACTATTTTCAGCTAAAATTTATTAAGCTATTTTGTTGAATTTCAGCATCATTAGTATTTAAAAAGTCTTTTCAAAAGATACTTTAAAATAATACTTCCCTGATAAAAGTCAAATGAATAGGAGGTTTTTTCTCATTGTTTTCAGTAGATATTTTAGTATAATTTGGCTTATCTTTGGAAAAATAAGAACCTAAAGAATGCTGCACAGAGAGGTATTCTGTGATTATGAAATTATTCTGTCAGACTGCAGCTTCTTTTGTTCCCTAGCATGAAATATTTGGTTATTGAATGACTGTTTAAGAAAGCAAAAAGACCTACTTAACAACACAAAATGAAGTTCTCTTTTTTTATAAAACTAAATATTTCTTGAAGGGTAAGCCTGTCAAAATGCATTTTAGTAATGTACATTACCTAAAAATATGTTGTAATACTTTTCCACCTGCAAAACTTGAAGATTCTAATAAACTTATTAATTACTTGGAAAGGTAAGTCTGGTGTTTTACCAAGTCTGCTTGTAGAACATAGGGATATTGAAAATACGTTCTAGAGAGTACCAAAGCATTTTTTGTGGTTAATGTGATGATTGTGCCTAGTACTGTGTTTAGAATTTACTCTTCTTTTTGTCCTTCCCTGCTTTAAATAAAACTTGCAGTTGGTGGGCAGAAGCTGTATGTGAGACTTTTTCAACGCAAGCTGAACTGGTTAAAGGTGAACAAAATAGAATATGGGGAAATAAGTGTGGATTTGTCACCAATAATTGAAGAACTGGCTGAAGCCAGGTTTCTACAAACAGGTAAGGCCAGATTTAATAAACCTTTAAGATACTACAAGTAAAATCTGAAGTTTTGTCATGTTAGAGATCAGTGCACTTCATGCTTCTCTGTGCCTTGGGAAGAGCATAGAGGAGCAGAGTAAAGGCTTCAGGTGAAAATACAAATAGTACAAATTAGATGATAGAGAAGATCAATTTTTCTGAATAGCATTTTTTTATAACTCAACAGAATTTTTTAATCTTTGCAGTTATTTTGAAGTTCTTTTGTAGGATAAACAAAACCTTTTACGCTTGTAAAGGGTGTTCTTTTTCTGATTATTCCATTCCTTCAAAGTAGACCTGTGAAAAGGTCCAGAAGAAGGTGCAGAAGAATTTTGGGGTGAACCAGATAGCATTGTTAATACATTTTTGAAGAACCTGATGCCTATATAACTTAGGTCAGTTTACAAGGTGCTTATATAGCTTGAATTACAAGATAGCAATGTAACCTGATATATCTATATAACCTGATATCAATATAACCTAAATCATGACTTTTTATATATCTATCTAACCTGAAATCCCCCTTACCTCCAGCCCTGCAATAAACAAATGCCTGCTCTATAGACACTGGTCTGTGGGGTTTTATTTCCAGCCTGTCTTTCAGGCATCAAGCCTAAATCATTAGATTAGTACTACGTTGTATGCATGTACTGTGAGCTGTTGCTTGAGTGTATGTGTATAACACAATGAATATATGTGGATAATTTTACTTTTAGAATCTGAATTGGAAGACCTGAGTGAAGGGTTAGATTTGCTTTCAGCCCCTGAGCTAAAAACACTGGCAAAAATCTTTCATTTGCCAAACCCAAATGGTCAGAAACAGCAACTTGTGGATGATTTTCTGAAGTTGTCAAAGCAGCGTTCGATCTTCAGCAGGAGTCAGGCTGGTATTGGGAGAGTGATTTTGAAAAGGTAAATGTTCACAGCTAAATTTTGCAGGTGAATGGAAGTTGTGCTTCAAATGACTGAAATCTAGATGCCTTTTCAAGAGTAGAATGCATTTAGTAAATTTATTAATAAAAAGGGCATTATTGTTATAATGACAATTCAGTTCACAGTGAATCAAGAGACTAAACTGCATAGTCTCTCTGCTTTCAAGGAAAATAAAGTTTATGCATTAATTGGCATGAAAAAAAGTTATTCTCATACTTCATTCAGTGTATTTTCGTTTTTACAAGTCAGTTATAATATTTCTTTTGTCCTTCCAGGGTGAAGGACCTAGCTGGAAAATGTGTCAGGGTCTGCAAAGAGGCTCGGGCTGTCTTTTCCCGAATCCTGCTGCTGTTTTCACTGCCTGATTCGCTGGAGGAGGAGGAGGCTGGCAGTGCTGGGCAAGGCCTGCTCTCCACAGTCCTTAGGGCAAACATGGGGCATATGGTGTTTCCCACTTACACAGTAAACAGGAAAACACAGGTCTTCCAGGACAGAGAGGATCTCATCAGGTAGGGGGAGCTTTGGCAACTTGGAAATCTTTTAGAAATTCATTTCTAGAAAAGCTTTACTGCAGCACTTGTGCAGGCAAATAAGAATTCAAATGTAGAACTCCATATGTAAATATGTAGAAGTGTTCATTTTGCAACTATTTTAAGTACATTTTTGTATTGAGGTAGCCACTTGTAATTCACAGTGGCTTGCATTTTGAAACAAAACAGCTTATTTATTTGCTTCATGATCATGTGATGAAAGCTGTTTCATTTGCTGTGCTGATTCTGAGCTAAACAAAAATTATATTCTCTAGTGGTAAGTAAATTTAAACATAATGTGTCCTGCTAGTTTAAACTCTGCTATCCCTACAAGAGTAAGAATCAAGATGGTTCAATGGTTCAATATCTTAGGAGACTGGAAGGGAAAAAATCTATTTCTTTCAACTTTAGATGCTTTTTAAGCATAATGAAGTTGTGGGGTTTTTACCACAGGTATGCAACTGCTGTTCATCTGTCAAATGACATAGCCACTGCAATGGTAAATGGGAACTGGGAAGAAGCTAATAATCTATATTTGTGTGCTAAAGAAACCTGGAGCCAGCTGAAGAATCATCCCTCTTTGAGGTAGAGAACTGGAAACTGTTCAGTGCATTATCTTACCTTGGTTACTTTTCCTTTGGAGAGAGGCTCATCAACTAGGGATATTATTTAAATCTGATAAAGCAAGAGACTTTAATGTTCTTGAAGACTTGGAACTTCCTGATTGTTTAGCTTTTAAGTCACAATATGAAAAGACCTTTTTATAAAATCTTGGGAATGAGTTGATAGACATGGATACAGCACTAAAGAAGTTCTGTTCTATATGCCAGTGCAGGAGAACAAGAGCCTTATTTTTACCTTGTCATAGCTCTTTTTTAAAATGGCTTTCAAACAAATGGCAATAAGCAGAAATTAAAATTGACTGTGAACAAAAGGATATTGCAAATGTTATGGGAAAACATGCTGGGTTATTCATGTCTTTAGATTTCCAAGTGGGTGTTGCTCAGGAAATGTTACTGAATATCTGAGAATTGAACTAACATGTATTGGGTTTGAAGTGCTCCTCATCAGATTTTCTTTGTTTTCTGGCTTAATGATACACCACAAGTTAAAGCCTTATGTTCAGCATTATAATCAATTCCATGGCAACTGATTTAAAATAATATTCATAGAGGGTCATTTGGAGATCTGTTCCATTTTACACTGAAGACAGTGGAAAAATCAATTTTGATTTTAATAAGACATTCAAAAGACTGTCTTGAAACACAGAAGTACCTACTGAAAAGATGGCAGGAAATTCCTGCTCAGGACTTTTTGTTTTGTTCAGTTTTGTTTCTGAAGTTAAACCGCTGACTTCTGAGAATGAGTTGGTAACAAAATATGTAGTAAGCTACTTTTTTGCACCTGTTGTAAAATGGATTAACTGGTAATTCTACTGGTGCTGAAACAAAAATATGCTGTGCAAGTGTAGTTTGTACCTGCTCCCTAAGCCAAACTAATGCCTTACCTTTGGGTTCTTGACTTTGCAGCTGGGATACTCCTTTCAGATCAATTAGGATATATAAGGCATTTAATTTGGTAAATGCTTTAGGTATAAATATTCTTATTAAAACTAACATCATCAAATTGACCTGAACTGCTCTTATTTTCCAGCTATCACAGAATTTTACCTGATTACCTGCGACGTTTCACAGTTGGCTGGGTGTACACAAGAATCCTTTCTCAAGGAGTTGAAATTCTGCAGAGACTTCACAAGTACAAGGTAAAGTGGTGAGATGAATAGAAATATGTGCTTAATTTTTGTATATCAATTTACGTTTCTGATGTGGCTGGAAAATAGTGGTAATGTTTGCCAGGGCTTGCTACAGTTCTACTAAAAAGTTACTTTTAAGGGAAAAGAGACAGATTTTTTGTACAGCTTTAGAAAGTTTTAAATTGTTTTGATTTTTTGCTTATGCTTTGAAGATTTACCATATGTAATACACCATAAAACTATTGCTGAGATATGCTTGTTTCATTATTTAAAGATACCTTTGTTTCACTAGATTTGGCTATTGCTTTTAAATAAGAATAATCTTGAAAGAGAAGTCTTCTGGAAATCCCTGCCTCCTCCTTAGGGAATTAACAACTGACTTACATGTTAAAGTAAATCAGATTATTTTGAAAAAGACTTCACCTCTGCAAAAAAGCAACAAGTAATACTTAAGATATTTTTCATATACAATAAGGGATACAGAAAGGATAAAATTACTGCATTTTTGGCTGCTAACCTTTAAGTTTACATAAAAATATCTCTATTCTAGAATTTTAAGATACACTTATGGATCTGAAATGGGTATATTGGGTAGTGGAGTAAAACATAGGTTTGGATTATCCAGGGACAAAGTTTCTGAAGCCTTCATTAATTAGAAGGGAAAGTGACAAGCTAACCTGAAGCTGGTTTAGTAACCCGATTAATGAAGGTACAATCCCATTGCTACAGGAAGCAGTGCAGCAGCTGCAGAGCCTCCTGGCCCAGGATGTGTATTGTGCTGACAGCAGAGGGAGATGGTGGGATCGGCTGGCTCTGAATCTACACCAGCACTTGAAAAACACTAAGAAGGTATGTTCACAACTGCTGCTGGAAAGCTGGAAACACTGCAGGCATTGTCTGAAAACATTTTGGAAAAGTATTTCTTCTGGAAAGAGCAGTGGAGTAGAGTCTCCTAAAAATGCAGAATTTGTTAAGAATCCTAAGGTCCGATAACCAGTTTCAACTAAGAAAATGAATCTGCTTCCTTAATTATACTGATCAGTAGAAATTGAGAGGAATTTTTTTAACTGTACTAGTGTCAATTTGAATCCAGAAGCCTCCTTGTGCCAAATGTTACTCACTGGTTAGAATTTCACATCAGTCAGCAAGGTCCCTGTCCCTGTCCTGTACGGTCGTTCTTACACTGACGTGTTTGTGCTTGAATCACTTGCTCTTGAACAGAGGGGCGTGCAGAGGTGTCTGTACATTGTCATTTGTCCCCTTGCTGTTTGCAGGCCATTGGCTGCATCCGGAGGGGGCTGGCAGACCCAGCCGTGCGCACGGGGCACCGCCTGTCGCTGTGCCAGCGCGCCCTGCGCATCAGGGACTCCCCCAGCTGCAAGCACCTCCAGGGCCTGCTGCAGGACCTGCCCGTCCTCACCGTGCACGATGTGACACATGTGAGCAGCAATTCGTGAGATCTTTTTACTTCTGGCAAGGAAAAGTGATCTGGGAGACTTGTTGTATGCTGTGCACCAGCCTCTGACTGACATGGTCCAGGGAAAGGATACAAATGTGTTTCTAAAACAAAAGCCTCTTGTAATCAAATACTTCTACGTTGGTCAGCTTCTTCTTATCTGAAGTTAGTCAGCTGTACACTGATCTAATTTGCATTGATTTATATTTGTTATGGGTGTGATCAGCCATAAACTCCACTAATTTAGCAGTAATGCCCTCAGAGCCTTTCTGGTTGAAGAGTCTGATCAGATCAGTACATTGCCTCTGGTGGCTGCAGGCCAAGCATTCTATGTGCTAGAAAAAGTAATAGTAACCTTAGCATGTTGTCAGCATTAGATTAATGGCTAGAAAAAAATGCCACTGTACTTTTAGGAACCTTTGGAAGTTAGGCACTCTAAATATGTGTTATGCAATTATCCAGCGTGCATCATATTAGAATGGATTTTTTAAAAAATCTATCTTTTCCATACCATTGTAAAGATAATTCTGTCTGGGCAAAATCAGAGCAGAGCCTCACTTCCTCTCTCAACCTCCTCACCACGTCTCCCTGCAGCCCTTCTTTGTCTCAGCCCACAGTCTGCCTCCTCAGTTGTCTGTGGTTTTGTTCCTGGTCCTCCAGATAGAAAAGCTACATTCCCATCTGCCCAGATTTTTTGCTAGGCATTTGTTTTCTTAAAAATTGCCAGTTTATAAAAACTAAAGAGGATGATTTGACAGGAATGACAGGTTAAATTTTATTCAGTTAATTTTTGGAAGCAAATCTAGTCCTGATTTTAAGAAAACTGAAAAGGGGATTTTGGGCTAAAGCTTTTTAAATGTCATGCTGGAAAGTAACCAAATGTTTTAATATGTTCAGGTTACAATCAGTGGAAAGATGTGTCCTCAGACAGGAATGGGAAAGTCTGTGTTTCTCATGGAGGATATTGGTGATGGAGAAGGAGGTGAAGACTGCAGTGTGTCCACAGTCATGTGCTCAGTGGAGGAGCTGGCATTGACTCATTACAGGAGGAATGGTTTCGATCAGGGTAACAGCACTGTTGGTTTGGGGATATTTTGTGGTAGAATAACTGTGGGAGTAAGTAAAGAAGTTATTTACTAATCAGTTTCGTTAATAGACCAGTTTTAGCTGATTTCATTAGACCAGACTTTAGGCTGCTTCTGTTTCCTTCCCAAACACCTCTAATACATCACTTCCTTACCAAAGTGCTCTAATGTGTATATTCAACCCGACCTGCTCCCTGGCCTTTAATGATTTGCTGCCTTCATTTACCAAAGGTGGTTTTGAAATGAGCTGCAGTGGGAATGTGTGCTGACACCAGCTGGCCATGAACCTGAACATGGCATATTTCTGCTTTGGGTCGTGAGGGCTCTGTACCGCTTCATATGACATTGCTGTGGAAATTAATGTTTCCATTTTTATTAAATTCTGCCCTTTAGGTATTCATGGGGAAGGCTCAACGTTTATTACACTGTATGGAATTTTAATGTGGGATATCATTTTCATGGATGACATACCTGATGTGTTCAGAAATTCCTATCAGGTAATTTTGAAAGGTTTTCTTTAGTTAATTTATTTTCCCATTGCTGTAGACTCAGTAACGATGTTAAAATCTTATTTAGGATTAGATTAACATTTTATTCTGGGAGATTTACCAGACAGATCTTGGTGTTTCCTTCACTTCATTGTATATTATATTTGGTTTATTGCCAAGGGCCTCCTCAGTAACCAGTAGCTGTGTCAGATTGGATTCCCAGTCAGAGAAGGGATTGGTGTGGTTAAATGCTCGTGTCCTGTAGCTGAGCTGGGCAAGGTGTCCTTGATAGCCAGTGGAGAAACTGCCATGGCCCAGCCTGGTCCCTCTCGTTGGAAGATGACACATTCCATTGAAAAAAAAAAAAAAAAAAGGTCTGTTTCTTTCAATAGCCTTATTTTTAAACTCGGGTTTGTTAACACTCCCACCACCCCACCATTTTTTTGGGGGATCATCCCTCTTTTTTAACAAAGGAAGAAGCAAGCAAACAACATTACACAGCCCTCTCCAACAGCTCCCTGTAACACCCTAAGGTCAGTGATTCCAGGTGAACTTGTGGCTTTAGTTTTCTTCAGCATCAGCAGAAGTCCTTGTGGCTGAGCTGAACAGGCTCACAAGTAGGACAGGAAGGGGACAGCTATAACTCCAAAGGCCGGTCAAAACTGTGGAATGGAATTCATAAAAATAGCTCCTCTTGTCCTTATTAATGCAGAGCAAAGCTGTGATGATCCTCAGGCATCACCAGTGATGAGCTGACAGCTCATTTCTGATTCTCTCCGTCATTCCCAGGCTGTGTTTTGTGGGATTATGTGTGGCAGCCGTTTGTAAGGCTGTTTCCTAAGCACTCTGCATTTGCTTTTGAAAAGCTGGTGCCTCTCTCGGCCTGCCTGTTTCAGCAGCTCAAAGCTGAATTGCCGCAGGGGCTTTTTACACGCTGAGTGTCCCGGGGCTCTTCTTGCGGGCGCTGAAGGATCCGCCCCAGCTTCATCTTGGCTTTGTTCTTTCACCTCAAACTGCTCGCAGTGCCTGAGCAGCCTTGACCCCGATTCCAGATCCCGCCTGGAACGTTACTGCTCAGAGCGCTGGGAATGCACAGAACTCTTCGTCTGTTAAAGGAAATCCCTGTCTAGAGTTCAGAACAACAGAGCAGAGGCCCAGTGCACTGGCACTGGGTGTTAAAACATATGCAAATTTCCCTACATTTAATAAATATTTATGTGGTGGGCGTGTTCAAGATAAATCAGCTCAATGTTTAAGCGACTTTGTAGTTAAGAAAAATAGGAAGTAGAACATTGTCGTTCTGGGATTAGTTGCTGTGGTGGCAGTTCCTGAGAGCTGTATTTACCTTTTCATCCAGACATGTCCCCTGGATTTATACACTGACAGCTTCTACGAGAACAGGAGGGCTGTCATTGAGGCCAGACTCCAGCAGCTTCATGCAGCTTCCTCGGAGACACTGGCAAAATTGGTTGCAGATGTCTGGACCACTCAGGAGGGGAAAGCTGCAGCCCTGGTTAACTGGGAACGTTTTGTTTCCCTCCAGCAAGTCCAGGTGAGTAACTGTTACCCAGCATGGGCACTGCAATTAGGTTTGACATTCAATGACACATGGCCCTAGTGCTCACAGGTTGTATTGAGGCACTGAGCCATGGCAGATGGAGAGTGGTGGGAGGGAGGAATTAGGGATTAGGGATTGTCCTGAAGTCTCTGCACAGGTAGCGTTACGATTTTCTCATATCATCACTTTTCCTGCAACAGTAGCTGGAAACACAGCAGGGAAATCGATGTAAAAACATCTACTTAAATTTCTTGTTACACGAGACTAAACAGAGCTGAGCTGGGTCATCCAGCATTCTTGTGAGAAAAGGGAAATGATTCTGCAGGAAAATAAACCAATTACCAAACTTTCTCTTGCAGAGCCTGGTCTCTTGCCTTGGAGGGACGTTTCTGAGCGGTGTTTTCCGGCGGCTTTCCAGGGACCTGCGGCACTGCCGGGGGGGCCTGCCCGACCTGCTCGTGTGGCGCTCCCACAGCCAGCGCTTCAAGGTGTGTGGGGAGCACGGGAATACCCGGTGTTCTGTTGCCTTCCCTCGTGTAAAACCTTACACTTGTCAGCCCACACAAATTGTAATTTCCTGTGGCGGTGGAGGCAGACCTGCAGCTCGGCTGCCCTGCCCCCACGGAGCAGTGGGTGATTGATTATCTGCTCCTGCAGCAGCTCTGCTGGAGCTTTAATGGGCGTGGGGAGCAGCAGCGATCGACACTGGCTGAGGTTGGTGGGGACTTTGATTAATCGTAATGGAAAGCACCTGTTACCAATCAGCCACACATTGACTGGTGTTAGCCAGGAGTTCTACTGGCACCACTTAGACGAAATCTGGACTGTTTGAGTCGACAACAACTGTGTCTGTATCTGCTACAGAAATTAACAGTCATGGACGGTGCCTTGCATGGTAGTGGAATAGCTACTAGAAGACCACTGTACATCTGTTAGAGCAACTTATGTGTTTATGATACAGAGCTGAATAGCAGAAATTAGTTCTCTAGAACAGCTGAATAAGTTCAGTATCAGCTGGAAGAGGTAAGGGTGAGACAATCAATGTTTCAGTATGAGATCTTCATTCACCAGGGCTTCTGTCTGGATTTTTGTGGATATTTACTATACAAAATTTCATTCTCTTAAATTTTGCAATATAGGGTAACCAGAACTTCCATTGTGCTAAAATCTCTATTATTTTTATTGGAAATAACAGCCGTAAAAAAAATAGTTCTGTGTGGGAGCTAATGATCCTTCAGTTCCTCCAGGGACACACTTGTAACCATGCCCCTTTCCTTGTAGCTGGTGGAGGTGAAGGGCCCCAACGACCGCCTGTCTCCCAAGCAGATGCTGTGGCTGAGCGAGCTGCACAAGCTGGGGGCTGCAGTGGAGGTTTGTCATGTGCAGGACGTGGGAGGCAAGAGCAAACGCCTCACCTGACAGAGGTTGGATCATGTGGGGAACAAGGGTGTTCTTAAAGGAACAGCAGCACACACCCATGGCTGCTGCTGCTGCTTATTAAAAATAGTTTCTTCTAAAATTCTGGTTTCTTGGAACATTACTGTAGTCCTTTTTTAGCACAAAACATTCTAAAATGTAATTTGAGAAAACTGTCAGTATGGTTTACTGCATGTCACTTTGTATTCAGAAGGGCAGAGCCCTACCCTTCTCTCCACAACTACTAATTTATTCTCCGAGGTAATCTGGGGTTTGCCCAGTGAAGAGGAAGAGCTGCCTTCAGATTTGTGCACCCTGAGAACATCTCTACAATACAGAAACTGGGCCATCAGGTCCTGCTCATTCCCGTGGTGCCCTTGGGGCCTAAATTAATTATATTTGGGCAAGTCTCCCTGCAAGGTGTGAGTTCAGCCCCTTGCCAGCATTGTCAGGCCCAGTGTGCTTCTCTGCCTGTCCCCATTTACCTTTATGTATTTGAATTTTGCACTTGCATATAAACAGACACAAGTGTTCAAGGATGGCAGAGAGTAGGGCAGAAAGTATTAATGCTGTTCCAATGTGCTGCTGTGTATGAAAGGATAATTTATGTAACAGCCCCTTCTGTTGTATCTGTATTAGCTGTGCAAAGGGAAATATTTCTGGTGGTAGACAGGAGTTGGTCAGTGCCAAGATGAGCACACTCAGTTCAGTCACTTCTGCCCCACATAAATGGATGTGTTTGCTCATTCAGAAGCTTGTCAGTCAATTGGAACTAAAAAGATGAATTCCCTTTTAAGACACCAAAATCCCGTGGGTTTCTCTTCTAACACACAGCCAACATCTTTCCTCTGGAGTCTTCATTCTCATACTAAGTCCCCTGCTATCAGAAATTCTGATCACAATGCAAACTTCAGACACTATAATAGAATATAGCAAGAAATAAGATAATTTGCACATCATTTTTATTAATCATCTTTCTATAGCACAGTGTCCATGCTATTCTTGGAAAAACACACACACAATCTTTTTTGTTGTTAGGGGAAGGGAAAGAAAACCACCTGAAGTTCACTGTGGAAAGGTACAAACTTTTATTGACTCTAATTTACTTCACATTCACAACTCCGCATCAGGATTTTATAATCTTCCTGCCACTGCTACTTTACTCAGTAAATCATTATCAGGCACAAAGGTTTTAGTTTCAGTCAAAATAGTGAACTCTAAACCATCACAGCAACAGCATTAGAAACCTACTGCCTAGAGCAATTTGAGGTACAGATTTCTGTCTCTTGGTTAGAGGCAAATTTAAGATTTCCTCCTTTGCTTAAATATATGTTAGATTTTTTTTGGTTTTAATATCTTTCCATCTGAGAATAAGCCAAAAGGTTTGCCCAGCTTGCTACATTTTCATTAAAACACAAGGCAGTTAATTGATCAGAGTGGTATTGCAGGCAGGTACACCTGAAGCACACGTGCAGGCCTGGGCAGACACACACAGACACAGTTCCCAGGGCATTTCTGGAGGCAGGACATGTGTGACTCAGGGCAGTGCCTGGAGGCTGAGGCACCACTGCAGCCTCAGCCCTGCACTGAGCCCAGCTGCAGCACTGGGGCTCAGCAGCAGCAGCCACAGAGCTCCCCCTGTATGATACAAAGTCATGACTCAGCCAGGAACAGCTGCAGGAATGCACATTTTCTACAAACACAAAAGGATGAGCTGCTTGGTAGCTTTTCTACTCTTGCAACACAAAAAGGGCATTTAACAGTATCTTGTTTTAAATGGCGATCAGAAATGAAAATTTGAAAATATGTGTACATATATATACACAGACATATATATACACACTTGCATGTCAGTATTCTGTACACAGAAGTTAGATACATACTCACACCCCAACACTGCTTTTGAAAGTTACTGAAGATATTCAGAGCAGTCCCTACTGACTTGATAAGGCAACTGTGCAGAGTGGAGGATATTTGAAAATCAACACTTGGTACCTGTCTTTCCAAAGGGAATCAGGAAGTGTGGAGCTGTTTGACTCAGGAAGCAGCAGCACCCACAGGCACAGTTCACTCCCACAGACACAGCAGCTGCTCTGACCCCTCAGCAAGGCTGTGCAACACAAGGGAGCAGAACCTTGGCTTCAAGTCTAGGGAAAGGTGGGTCCCTTCCCTTCCTCTGCAGGAGGTGCCCACTCTCAGCCTCTGCTTACCTAACTCCCTTTTTGGAATGGTTTAAAATTTCTTTTAAAATCTGTTTGGCAAACATATTTTGACAGGTTTTGTTTATTATAAAGGCATATTATTTTTAACCCTCTCCCATGCTATATATATAAAATACAAAGATCCTCTGCAGCATCTGTACACATCTTAGAACTGAAATGTAAAAATGTCTGAAATCTCCTTAAAAAAGACAATTCTGTTTAAATATAGTACCCATTTTCCCCCAAAGGGTACTAGCCTAAAGATTTTTTTAAATTCCACCAGCTGCTTTTGTGGAGCAATTTATTTACACATTTTTGGTACCTTTAAACCAAAGAAGTTATACTTTTAAGGAAAGGAAAAAAAAAAAAAAAGACAGAGTTTTAACTGTCATTCCAAAAGGAAAAAAAATTGGTACCAAAAGACACTAAGCACACAGGTTGAGGTCTTCATGTCAAGTATCAGGCCAGGCAAAGTTAGCTAATGGGAAAAGAGGAATGGCAAAAGCAAACTAATACAAACATTTGAATAGTGAACAAGTGAGATGACTGCTCCAGCAAGCCTGGAAATAAACACAACTAGTTTGTGAACCATTTAACATGCTCAGCTCATCTTGCAGCATAGTTAGGCAATTGAGGTGAATACATGTTTTTTCCTCACAAACAGTTGCCCAGAAGCAGCTGGCATTGTGTCACAACAGCCTGTGCCTGCCCACGTTGTGCACAGCACACACACAACAGCTTCTTTGCATAGGAACAGGGTTTGGAAGTTTGGTAAGGTAAGAAGGAAGCCCCTCCCCTGACATTGTTCACCTTTGCATTGGCCCTGCCTGGCTGCCCTCTCCCAGCAGTGCAAGCACAGCCTTGGGGGTCAGGAACAGCCTGGGAGCCAAACCCCACTGTGTGATTTAGGCTGTGCTGAAGACCAGGTTGGATTTACAAACAAACAGAGCTCTCCAAATCCTATCCCCTCCCTTATTTTTTAAACTCGAATACACTGTGTATTCCCATCCTGCAGCTTTCATTTTTTCCCCGCTGAGAAAACTGAGAACAGCTCTGAGTGCATCATGTAAGGCCTTTGGTGCCTTAACTGGTGAGGCAACACCTGCATAGAGGCTCAGTGTCAGTTGAACAGCGTTGGTGTTTATACAGAAATAATTTAATACAAAATACAGCCTTGCTGTTCAGAGAAGGCAGCTGACAGAAGCCCTAACCTATGAGAATGACACATCACTACTTCTCCAGCCTCCTGGAATTCTTCACACTCCTGCCTTTCTCCCTGTGAGTCCTTTTGTGGCACAGCATCCAGGGAGAGGCATCATTTTAAAAGGTTTCAGAACAATGAGGAGGCTGCTGCATTAAGCAGAGAGAGGCTGTTGGAGTAATTCCCCGAGGCAGTGCTTGTTCATTGCACTGTCCCTATGGATGTGCAGTCTGCAAAAAGAAGGCACCACTCACTGCTCTTCTTGCAGCACCTGCACCCCTTGTGGAACTGGTAACAAGGAGCCAGTGCTCCTCTTTGGAACCCAGCAGGGCTCAGTCAGGTATGAGTTTGCTGAAAGCTACTTCATCCTACAAAAAAATGAGGAGAGGGTTGGCAGGGATCGGAATCTGTGCAGGGATATAATGCTGAGTAGTTGAGGTGCTCTTAATAAAAAGGTGAGGATCTTGTGGGACTTACACACAAGCTTAATCTTAAAGAGGGAACACCTGCTGTTTCTTCTGGATGCCTGTTGTTTCCAGAAATGGAGAGGGGGAAGCAGGGGATAGAACAAGAACTTGCCACAACAATCTGTTTTAAAAAGGTGGGGGGGTGTCAGCTGCATTAGAGTAATCCTGCTACTGTTTCCTCCCAATTAAAGGCACTTCTAAAGCTACTACAATACCATATCTACAGTATATGTTTTAAGGTTAACAGTGCATTGTCCTGATGTGGATTTCTATAGCCTAAAGTCAAGCTTGTGACAAAGAGCACAAATCTGACTAATTGTTAATGAACACATTTTGGGGAGAGAAAGAAAAGTGAACAACCACTTCCATGGATACACTGCGTTAGCACAATGTAGGGTGAGCAGTCATGAAACATTAGTGTGTTTGTATCTATGTGAGTATTACTCCTGAAGAGGCAGTCTGATAAAACTGTATTCCCAGACTGCAGCTGTCAGTTCATCTCCACTGCACTACTTTGACTTTCCAAGCTGTTCTAGCAAAGGGTCACTTCAGTCACTTTCTGGGAAAACAAAGGTAATTCAAGCAGAACCATCACTAATGACCACACCAAGCCTTTCAGTTAGCTAATGAAATGCTCTATCACTTGTAATGAGCCAAACCCCTAAGAACAGGAGGAATTGGGGAGCAGAAGCCCCAGCAGATGAGAACTACTGAAGACAAAATTGTGCGATTTGAAGCATGACTTGCCTTGCTTTTAAATATTTGTGCAAATCTTACATAATGTTTGTATATAAAAATTATTACAGCTTTCAATGCCGCATTTAGCAGTGTTAAGTTAGAAAAGACGAAATTATATGCTGTGTTCTCCCCAAACCTTTAAACCTCCACATCACCTCAGTCTTCATTTGCAAGCGTCTCGGTGGATAGCCAGATTTTGGCACCACTTAAAAATTTGCTTAAAGGTGTTCCCAAAATGCTCCGTCTGCATAGGTTCCCTACAGGAGAAAATGGGAATGAGGAGGAGAGAAAGTCTGGGGTGCCTGAGGTGTCATTTAAACCGTTTGCTCTGAAGTACATCCTGCTTTGATCCAGTTCTGAGCAGTGGCCTTGCAAGGGGGAGTTGCTCTTGTACTGCCGCAGGCTGCGGTTCAACATGTCCACCTCGTCCGCCAGCAGAGAAACTCTGTGGAACGCGGTGATGGAGCCGCCGTGGGTGATCTGGGCCTCAGGAACCCAGCGGAAGTAGCAGAGTTTCCACAGCTTTATTTGTGTTCCAGAGAGATGGGGCAGAATGACGCCGTGCAAATCAACGGGCTTTGCAAACCAGTCTCTGAAGTACTGCTCCATACTGTGGCTCTGCCCCTCTGCTGCCTGGAGAAAGTCTGGCTTCAGTTTTAGTATCAGAGAGTTTCTTCTTGGAAGGAACTCCTGCTCACTGATGATTCCATTTTTTAGTGCTGGGGGCACACCTCGCAATGTGGAGCTGTAGTTTTTCTGCAGAAAATAAATACTGGTAATTTTCCAGTTCTGTGTTCACTGGAATAGCAAATTTCCCTGAACTGCCAGGGTACATCATCCAGAGAAATGCTGTGACCTTTAAATAGTTCTGAGCTTGTGAGTCACTACTGCAGGGCTCACAGGGCAAACTGTGGCCTTTAAAAAGAAATGCATATGGTTTTTTGTAGCAACAAATGATTGACTTATAATCATTTAATTTACTGAAAATACTGACAACCCTGGGGAAAAAAAGTGGCCTGTCATCACTTTTCCAAAGGTGAAATAATGCAAATGTTGTCAGTGACTCAGCCACATCAGAAAATGTCCTTAAACACAAGGCTCAACAATTTACATTTTTGCTTCTACAGAAAATCACTTCTTTAGGCTGGGAAGCCAAGACAATGAAGGCTCCTACTGCTACTCCAAGGGCACCTGCAGCCTCCCCAGCACGAGCCCTGAGTGTGAGCACAGTGTGAGGCCCAGGCACAGCCCCTCAGAGCCCCCCCAGGTACCTTGGAGCGCTTGAAGGTCCGCAGGGCCCCGTTGTGCACGCTGGGCGTGCTCTTCCCGATGTACAGCGGGTTGTGGAACAGCAGCCGGTCCCGGCTCGTGAACTGAAGGGACCAGTCCCAGACACACGGAAACCTGAGGCCTTTCTCATCACCCAGCTGAATGTTTTTGCTTATAGCAAATTCCTGCAAGATGTGAACATTCAGGCAGATTAAAATCAAAGAAAATGGGCTGCTTGATGAATCTTAAAACCAGCATGGAACTATTGGGCAAAGAGGAGCAGGGGAGCACAACAGAGCTGCAAGGCAGCTGAAGAAAACTGTTGCTCTGCATTTGTGCTGTTACTTTTCAATTATATGAAATTGTTTGTTGCTCACTTTTAACCCTCAAACTGGCATTTTGAGAATTCACCCATAGTCTCTCAATGCTCAATTTCTTTGTAAGGTTGCTACCTACAACTTTGAAGGGAACATTTTTAATGAAATAAGTAAGTTTTACTTTTATCAGCCATCAAATATTTTCTATGCACAGTTTTGATAAACTCCAGTTTTCAAAAAAATTTAGGTGTTCAGTTTTCTAAATGCTCCATTGTGCATTACTATTGGAACTTTATGCCACATCTCCAGCTTTTTCAACTATTTAAACAATTATGTCAAGAGATTTCAAAATTTGCCTGAAGCGTGAAATTCTATTTACTGCCTGTCATTCAACTTTCTGAGTTCCAGATACAGATTTGCTTCCTAGAGGAGTACAAATAACAATGCAGAGTAGCTATGTTTTCCTAGGGAAAAAAAACCCCACAGAAATTCAATAGACTTTCTTCTTGAATAGTCATTGTCTCTGCACAGGTCACCTGAAAGTCGTTATGATTGTATTCACCTGGGGACCTGAGTGTTTTGCCCCAAACAGAGTGTGACCATTTGAAGGACACACAGAAGCATTCAGCTGGGATGCTGTTCTTTCCAGGGGGGCAGGCTGCAGTCTGCTGCTGGACAAGCAGGACAACCCCTCCTACTCACAGTGCTTTCCTTGACTCGCTGGTGGGGGCAGTTGAAGAGGAAGGTGCCAAACAAGGAGATGCGGGCGCTGTCGTGCAGGATGGTCAGGTACACCTCAGAGAACTCGAAGGCTGCTGGGTATTGTTCCAGCAGCTGCCAAACACAGTCAAGGAACATCAAGAACAAAGGAGACTGGGAAAGAAAACAAGAAATTTTCAAGGATTGGTAAAACACACAGCAAAACTACTCCCTCCAGCCCCACTCCTCCCTCCTTTCGTTTCAGTTTGAAATGTGAGCTGTACTAATGTATGTAGCAGTGAGATGCTTTCATGTGTAACCCCAAAGCAGCATAAAAACCCCCTGGATTGCACTTGGTATTTCACTGATTCTCACACAGCTACAGAGGGTAAAGATATCTCTACCCTGGAAAAAGACTTACTGCCTCTGATACTATCACAATGAGATTGGAAAGTATTAAAACATATTTTTACTTTTAGATTTCTGTAGGAATAAATGTTCAGGATGACATCAAGCAGATACTGTGATCACATGCAAATACAATTCACTTTTACCTCTTTGTCAGATCTCTTTAAGTGGTTACACCTATCTAAAAACTGATATCCTGCCATGACCCATTCCTTCTGGATTAAGCTTTGAAATCCAACAATTGTTCGAAAATAGGGATCCAGCATGACTTGAATGAGAGAAGCAGCAAGACAGCTCAGGTCCCGTCCCTCTTCCTCTGTGAATAACATACAGAATGTATAGAATACGTAAGGTAAATGCACATGTACAGAATTAGATTTCAAAGAGCAAAAAGGTGCTACTAGGTCCCATGTTTTTCTTAGAATTTCCTTTAAAATCTACTTTTAGTTGTTTCAATTGTTCTCATAATAAAAAAAAACAACAATAACCAAACTAGAAGAAAATCACACTTGTTTTTTCTTAAACTGAGATTCATACTATAGAAAGGGTTCCTACAGTATCCAGCACAGCAGTGCATTCATCAAGAACAAAATACCCACCCAACTGCCTAGTACTTGAACCAAGATGTGCTGAGGAGGAGGGTGTTCATGCTGCTAGAAATTCTCAACATTTTTCCACCCTGAAGCAAGTTTTGGGAGGCCATTACATAGGGAGAGTGGAATATACCAGCTGAACAGGTCTTGTGAAAACTACAGGAATTACAGAATTACAGATATGAGCAAGTTTTTCAGTGTCTTTTTCTCTGAAATATCTGTTTGCACAGACACAAGGAGTGGGCATTGAGTGAAATACTTTCATCCATAGAACCTCTGAATTAAACTGATATTGCTTAAGCAGGAACTATTAGCCCACTTAACACAGTACAAAGGTTCACCCTAAGGTTTTGGTTCTATCATCATTATCAGAACAAAAGCCACAAAGACTCAAAGCAAAATATTCCTTTGATGCTAAGGACTGTACTACAGTTCAGATACATAACAAAATTATTTTCCCTTCTAGTTCCCCAAACACCTGAGATATTCAGAAGGCATGGGGTTTATGTATAAAGATTACAGTAGATTTTATCTAAATCTGTTTATCTTATCACAGTAATACAAATAATTACAGCATGCTCTGTGTTGTATTACCTTGTAGAACTACAGAAACGTGCTTACACTCCATCATATAGACAAGCTCAGCAGAATGCTTAAGAAAGGCTCTAGACAGGAAAAGAAAGAGATTAACAGTTAACAGAAATTCACACTCTACAAGAAAAAAAATTGGGTTATCTACATTTACCTAACTTATATATTAAAACAAAGAATCCTTCAACTGATGCATTGCTCATTTACAGTGCTGAAAGCTTTGCACATTCCACTGAATATCTTTTTATTAATGGTACCAACCTGACATACTCTAACCAGCGAGTGTTTTCCAGTGAGGACAGCCACTTCTCTTCAGTTTCATCAAAAGGCTCTGCAATAGGAACAGTGATTACATTGCAGAACAACTTCCAGTAACAGTCCCTGTCAGCCGGGCAACTGGAATTCATTCATGTCAGAAAAACAAGCCCCACAAAAGAAGGAAAGCCCGGCATACCATTGACACAGAGCTGTTTGAGTTTGATGTGTGCAGCCTGGATTTCCTGGATGTTGGGGAGACACTTGTCCAGGTCAGATTTGTAAACATCACTTCTCAGGGGATGGCTTCGAGTTATGGCATTACAAATCCTGCAGGAGAAGAATCAGCAGGTTTATTGTTGGAGAGAAAAGAAACAGTCTTTCAAGAAACGTGCCACTGTCTAACTGCAAACAATTAAACCCACATAAAACATGCACCTCATTCTAAAAAAAAGTTTACTGGTTCACATTCAGGAAATACATTGCTCCTGTCACAAAGTTACTGACTCAAACATTTTTGGTGTCTGCTAGTTACAAAACAAAAAACTGGAAATGCTGGATCATGAAAACATCACATTTGAGAAATGAAATCTGAGGCTGACTAACAGTTAAAAAACTCTATTCAGTTTTTAGTTTTCCATCATTTTTAGTAAGACTTACCTATGGTAAATGAAGAGAACATATATAAAATTTACAAAGTCAGGAAATCTGACAGGGTTTCAACTAAAACTCAGAGCTCCAGCCTAACACACAATGCAGGGGTTTGCACTACTACAAAAAGTCACACTACAAATTAAACCAAAGGACAAAACCCACTAAGCTTGTAAACTACCTATACAAGGCACTAAATGCCTTCAGTCTTTCATTAAAGACAGCACATGACAAATATTTCACAAAAATTTTCACAAATATTTTCAGAAATACTATGTGCATTGTGACACTGAATCTATTGAATTGTATTTCCCAATGCCACAAATGAAGGGGTTTTTTTTTACTGTCTTGCTGAAGGAGGTAAGAAAATCTCCACCAATGTAAGCTGTATTACAGTAAATCTGATCCTTTTATCAATAAATTCTGTCATCTGAATGATAAGCCCCCTAAAAAGTAAACATACCTTAAAACATGAAAATTATTCAGTATTTGAAACTGGAATGGCCTTGAATAAAAATTGTGCCAGAACCAGATCCAGAGAACAGTCTGTCCAAAGCTCCCACGCTACAACACTGCAGTGTCACATAGGGCCACCTCCAGTGCCACCCACTGCTGTGTCACACAGCCACCACTGGTGTTATCTTAACCCTCAGATTGAGGAGGCACACAAGGACTCATTTACCTTTGATCAATTCTCCTCTGCTGCAATACATCCTTAATGTTGGCCATTCTCACAAGGGCACTCCCGTTAGGGTGATTCCAGGACCATAGCTAACATGGGGAAAAAACACAAAAACAACAAAGTCGTGCAGGTTAGAGCTATTCTGTACCAATTTTGTCATTAATGCTATGCACAGAACTCTGTTAATTGGCATACACAGCCAATTAACAAGTTGAATACTGTGCAATGACCAGGAGCAGTACCAGAACAAAGAGGACACTTACTGGCATTCTCCTCCCAATGAAGGAGTAGGAGTACAGCTTCAGATCTTGATCTGCTAAGGAAGATGGAACCACAAAATATTCTGGAAGGCTTGTGGAAAAAACATGATAAAAAAAGGTTACTTTTCCCTGTGTTTTTTACCATCTCCCTCCTTGCTGCAGTGCCGTGTCAGCAGCTCAGTGAGGCTGTCCCAGAGCAGCCCCTGGGCGTGGCTGCTGCTGTTCCGTGTGAGGGCTCAGCCACAGCACCAGCACAGCCCTGAGGACACTGGGGAGAAACTGCATTCCCACATGGAAGTACAGAAGCACCAAATCAACAGATGCCAAAACATGGCATTTCCTTTAGGGACAAAACATTCCCTTTAGGGACAAGACATTCCCTTTAGGGACAAGACTTGCAGCATCTTTCATCTGGTGGCCTCTCCAGGGAGCCACATAATGAAGAGGTGCCATGCTCAGCTGTGGGACACACAGGACAAGACAGCCCAATTCCCTCCTGCTGGTGTCCCCAGAGACACTTACCAAGTGGAGATCATATAACCTTCATTGACTGAGCACACTCTCCACTCAGATGCACCTGTCCTTTTGATTTCTCTATCCCAATCCGAGTAAGTTTCAAACAAAGGAGTCTGCTGACCACTGGCACTGCCGATGCCACCGCCACCACCTCCTGGGTCTATGCCATTCACCTTCTTTGCTAGGAAAAGGAAAGTCATCAATGCCCATTAAAAAAAAATAAATAAAAATCAAACTCTTCACCTTCCTAATTACAAAAATAAGCCATTAGCATCAGGACTAGTATTATCTATATTACCTACTGTTGTACTACAAGAAAGCGGTGGTTTAATGGCAGCTTGATGATACATGAAGATGGCAATGTATTTTTTCCCTGCAGTTTCATTAGAAAAACAACATAAAATTGGCCTGCTGTGCTTGATAGAAGCAAAGGCATATTAACACTCAGGAAGAAATGTTATCTCCAGCCACAGGCTTTCTTTTCTCAATATGCCAAAGTTTGCAACGTTTTAGAAATATGAACCCTTTATAGGCTACCCATTAATAGCTACCATATCAAGAGAGCAAAATAAAACTTAGATAATTTCAGTAACTTTAAATGACTGCTCTATTAACAGCAAATAAAAGAAATGGAAGGCCATGTTAAAATATTGGGGTTTCTCTATAGATTTATATCCACACAAAAAGATGGCCTATCATCTCCTAAGGGCTCAGGAGCTTAGAGAGGCTGTTACTGTACAGAAGGATCTCCTTTGCTGGTCATTCTTTAGATGCCAAGGGGACAGTCAGCTCTGTCAAAAAGAAATTACATTTTGCTTCTTGACACTTGACGTACATTTTTAGGTGGAAGTGGAATATACTGAAATTCAGCCCTGTTACCTCCCCCATGAAAGCTCTGAGCTGTAGCAAGAGCCTGCCCAAAGGAAGCAGAACAGCATCACAGCTCTGCTGACATCCCATAACCTGGGTGGTTTCTGCTTTCTATATCTATCCATTTCATTCTTGCACTGGCACTCTGACTACTTGGGATTTTCAGAAGAAAACAGGACTAAAATCAGACTGAAGTAGTTCTTCAAAGATGGTAAACAGAGAAATACAATAGCTACAAAAAGAGTCAATTTTCCTGTTTAATGGCAGGATATATAGATATCAAATATAGCCTGGGAAAAAAAACCAATGTACACATACAGCAGAGAAATGCAGGCTTTTTATGTTCCTCAGGAAGCACAAAAACAGCATTTCACCTTTTACTTTACTGGGAATAGCAGGGATAGAGAGTCATTAAACAGCACTGGAATTGCAAGAGCAAAGCCAGAGATCCATGGGACAAACACCAGGGTTCACAACAACAAGAACACCCCAACCCAACCCAAAAGAATTTCAATATCTCTTAGGAACTGCAGAATGGCAGAAAAATTCTCCTTTGCCATTCTTGTCTGCTGCTCCAGAGGAACATTTTTACCCACCTTATGTAATTCTTCCACTAGGTATTTTTCCATATAGCAATTGGTATTTTAAGGACAGAGTAAAGACAACTTCGTGACAACCTAACATTTTATTGCAATTTTATCTGCAAATTGGCTTCCTCCCTCGTACTTTATAACATGAAAATACATGGACCTTAAGAATTGCCCAAGCTTTATGAGGTAAGAAATTCCATGTGTAATTATGTGTGCAACATAATCACATGCACACTTATTCTTGTGCATGCACAGGGCATTCAGAGGCACCTGGATGACAACCATGCATTGTTTTGCAAATTTGAAGGCCTGATCTCTTATTTCCACAAGGTTCACGTTTTGTAACAGGCAGATCAGTGGTTTGTAGTGCCAGCTGCTGAGTTCAGGTGTCAGTAGCACAGCTGTGCAGCAGCAGGCTCTGGGGGGGACTTGTCACCCTACAAGTGATGGCTCTCAGCTGTGTCTCGGCTGGGGAACACTCAGCAGTGGCCGCACAGCATCACGCTAGAAATCAAGTTCCAAAGGCATCTTTGCAGGCTTACCTAACTGACAAGGTTCAGTTGGAGATTGGCCTTGAGCAGAGAGGGTGTGCTCCAACTCAGCAGGGGTGGTGGAGGTTTTGAGTGGTAAGAACTGCCTAGTAAGCCTCTAGGAAAGAAGGTATGGAGTCCCAAGTTGCACAAATCCTCCTGCAATACCACCAGAAGAGAAACTTATTCCCAGGAGAAGGGCAGGTGAGCAAGCCTGCCTGATGGGACATTCACTGGGTACCCAGAGTACCGACAGAGACACACAACAGGAGGATGGAAGCGTGAACTGAGAAGGAGTATTCATGCTGGCACAGTTTGGCTTTGTTTCAGACAGGAAAGACATTTCTTTGGATTTTGGTTATTAATGTCTATCCCAATGAATGACTTACAAACATAAGTAAGAGGTTGGGTGCAGAACAAGCTGATTTTGTTACCCTTGGAGAAAAGCCTTAAATGCTTTTTGCCACTGCTTCTGGACAGAAGTCTTACTAAAAATACATATTACAAAACAGGAAGTAAAGCACAATCCAAGTATTTTCATCCTTACCTGGATTATGATATATTTCCCCAACATATTCAAATGCAAAGAGAAGCTGAAGATCTGTTGGCTGAGAATAATGAGCTATTGCAAGGCACACCTAGGAAAGAGACATTTATTACTGCTATTTATGTGTCCATATAGACAAAAGAATTATTACCCTTAATTATAACAGTGTCAAATATGCAGAGCTGTGAAAAAGCTAAAAATCAGTCTTTTGATATTTTTTTTAATGAAAAGAATGCTTATCAATCCTGCAGAAGAACCTAAGAGCATGCTGGGTCAGTTCAAAAGGTCCAACCTAACACTGTTCTGACAGCAGCCAGCAATCAGTGCTTAGGGAAGAGGGGGAAAACACAGAAAGAACATAATGGAATTTTACCAGGACAATTTTGAACAATTAACAGTTCAGGCATGTCCTGAACTAAAATCTGGTATCAGTATTTAACAGCATTTGACAGATATTTATTTCGGCTACAAAGTTGTCAGTTGGGCCAGGAGGGTTTTCATGTGCAACTTTCTTTTAAAAAAACCTCATTGATTCTTTCCCCAGGATTATTCAAATTAAGAGTGCAGCACATGATTTAGGATTAGATCCTAGACTTAAAATTTCATCAAGCATTTCTAGTCTCTGTCTCTTTGAATGTAGATATTCACTAATAAATACAAAAAATTTGACAAAACCCCGAATGTCTAGAAGAATCAAATTCAGAAAGAAAAAAAAAAAATTTGGTGCTGTTACTCTTCAAATTTCAGGACATGAATGGAGTTCTTAACTTTGTCCTCTTCCCTCAGTATTTGCCTCTGCATTTTGCTAAATTGTACCTTTTAACCAGGGACACAGTGTAAGCCCACTTTCTTACCACCCTTTTTTTTTTCCTTCCTTTTTATTTCCTTTCTTCCCTTCACCTTTTCCCAGCTTTTCATATTTAAAAACAAAGTTACAAAATTTATTTAGAGTTTAGCAGTTTTGAATATTATTTTTGAAAAGCATCCTGTGCGTCCAAGAAATGGTTTTCTGTTAGTGAAGGTAAGTGTTCTTATTGTGAAAGACAGAAAGATTTACACCACAGAACTGAAGGAATACAAGATTTTACTCAATCTTGTGATTTCAGTGTATGAACCAAAGCAGAAGGAGCCAGCTATTCAACAATACTTGGCCACTTCTAACAGATTACTTTTGGCTATCATTCACAATGAAACAAAATGGAAATCTGTGTATATGCATATTTTTACTCCCATTTTTCTATGGAGCTTTTCACTACAGTAACTGATTCTAGCAGAGCTAGAATCCTCATTTTCATTTATGGAGTGAAAGTTGAAAGCCTTTTACTATGCTAATCTACTTGCAAGGCTTCAAGACAAACTGCAGGAAAAAAATTCCATTGTGCTGCCAAATAACACAACAGAAATACAGTAAAACCTATTTTTAAATAGGCAGTAGCTGAAATCTCTGTCATTTGATTGCCACATGTGAAAAATTGAGAGTGTGTGTGCTGTGTGGAGAGGGATAAAATGGTGGGGGCAGATAGTAACCATCCAGATCTAGTTCCCCACAAAAAATATGAGACCATCGTTGTGCTTTTAAATAAAGCAGGAACTGGAAAATGCTCTGGGTGTTCCATGGAATAGATGTAACTCACACCATGTATTGCATGGGTGTAACAGTCCACCCACAGGTTCAGGACCTCAATTTCTCTTATTTTAAAAAGTGGTAGATTTATCCTGCTACTGTCTCTACTTTTACCTTTTAGAAAAGAATCCACTCATAGATACACTGAGCAAATACTAAAGACATACTAATTTTCTGTTTATTCCTCACTAAATCCCTATAATAGCTTTATTGTCTCAGGGACTCAGAAGACAAGCACATTCCACAGATCTCAGCAGATTACGGCCATAAGTAGAATGCTCTAAATTGGAAGACAAACATGTTTTACAGGAAGCGTTCTCATATCAAACTCAAAAATGTTTGGTATTCTTGCCAATTTACAATTGTGTAGAGCTGAAGATATTTAGGCTCAGACAAATAACAAGAGAATAGGCTGCTTGTTGTGAAGTTCATTTACTAAAAGCAGTAAACACAATGGCTGTAGTTATTTCATAGTATAAAAGCCATTTCCCTATGTCAGTGTCTCCTGCTCAACCCCTGAGAAAAATAAATGATACTTTCAGGGCACACCCTTCTCTTCAACAGGAATTTTACCAAGGGCAAGAGCTTCAAAGTATTGCTAATGCTCTTGCAGAAGAGTTGTGAACAGCAACATTTCAGATGTGCTAAGTTAGAACAGCCCTGCATTTTCCCTCCTTCCTTAAGCCAGGCTCCCTGGCTTATGAACTCTCTGGAAAAATACTTTTTTCCATTGCTACTGTAATTCCTATCCCAGGCAGACACCTGTGGTAGAAAGTCACACAAGCAGGACTACATCAAGTCTTACAAACAGGTTTTGTTCATTTTCCTAGGCTAGAAAAACTATTGGGAAAATAAGCATTCATCATTAAGAGAATTATTAAAATTCATCTGTGTTTTTTAAAATACATTTTATCTTTGCCCAAGGAAGTTATGGCTGTGCCATCCCTGAAGTGTTCAAGCCCAGGACAGGGCTTTGAAAAACCTGGTGTAGTGGAAGGTGTCCCTGCCCATGGCAGGGGAGTGGAATGAGATGAGCTTTAAGGACCCTTCCAACTCAAACCATTCTGATTCTGTGATTCTGTAAGTTTACTTCTAAAAAAAGTTTTCTTCATCCCCTCCAAAGACAGTATTTTATGCATTCCCAGTGCCTTGACACAGTACCAATTTTGTGATCTGTAAAAACAATTAGAACAAGATAATAGAGTTGGGTTGGCAGGAGGAACATATTAGAAAGGGTCAGGACCGTTTGCCCAAACCTCTTAAGAGTTCCATATTATTGTTCATAACAATTAATGAAAAAAATGTTCCCCTCCATCCCAAGTGTTATGACGTAGGAAAGGCTACTTTTGATTGCACAGGAAACAAGATTAGAGATAAAAAATTTTCCTTCTGTTTTGATTGAGCATGTGATGCTGAAACAGCTCTCACACTCATTCAAAAAAGCTTCCTGAAGGAAAAAAACTGAGGGAGTTGCAGATGAGAAAGGGATGAGAAAATGGAGATACATTCATGGAGGCACAGGGTGTGTGCCATTCTGGGGCACTGCCAAGATCCATGTGCACGGTGAGGCCATCACCTAACAGTCAGAAGATCTACAGCCTCACCTTTTCATACATTTTATTTTCTCAGTCTAATCTCAAACACTGCAGTGCCTAAAAAATAGCAGGAGTTTTCGATTTGACTGTTTGCTGTCAATTTTGGAACAAAATAATTCCTTTCCTTTAAGGAATGTGAAATGCTTCTTATTTTGCACTGCCTAACTTAAGACTTCCCCAACTTGCTTACCCTTGCTTCCCCATCCTCCACTTCCTCCCACACCCATCTGGCTTTCCTTCCTTTGGAGACTATAGTTTTATTTTAGAGACAAAACAAAATTAAACTGCTAAACAGGAGTGAGTGCAAATTTCCATTCCTTCTATTTTTCCTTAACACTTTTTTTCCCAAATATCCACTAATAAAAACGAGGAAGAAAATATTTACCTGGCTGACTAATGCTGAGACAGTATTTTATTAGCATGTATTGGCTGCAACAAGTACTGAGTGTATTTCTCTAACAGAACTGATTTTTAAGCTTCTCCATAATAATTTATCTGAAAACAAATGGATGTCTTCTCACAATGTTTCTGTTTAAAGGCAAAGAAAAACACCTCTGCAAGTTCTGCCAATATTACCAATGTGTCTATGTGTAGTCAAGTCTGTCAGACTGTCCATGTCAGAAGCCTGCTTTCAAACTTGGATCCTCCTTCTCACAGCATCCAAAGAGATCCTTGGAAAGAGGATCTTTCTGAGATCTCAAAGAGAGACTTGGAATAATCTCTATTCTAGTAAGGCAGCTTAATTAGTTATTCTCCCTTATGCCCTGTTCAGCAAATAAACACTTCCTTAGGAACAGATTACACTCTCTTTGCCAGCACCAATTTATGTCACTGGATGCTGCTGAGTATTTCCAGTACATGCAAGGAACTGTGCTTGAAACAAATTACTTAACTGCATAAAGGTAGCATCTGCTGTCCTTCTAACTATTCCATATATTTAAAGCTCATTTTGAAACATTAATTGCCATGGGTATTGCTTTTATACAACTATTGCTCTAAACAGAACATTTGCTATCATCTGGCCACAAATAGAGACATTTATACTCCTGTATTTTGAAATGTATATTTTAGTAGGTAGATATTTTGTTTTGACCTGCCAGGGTTTTATTTATAGAGTGCTACTCCTGTGTATTACTAAGATGACATTTAATTACAGCCTGATCTAATTTTGACAAGTCTGAGGAGAGAGGTGGACCAGGTGGTGATGTCCACAGGCCCCTCCATCCAGAACCCCAATTCCATGGTCAGTCCTCTGCATTCTCCCGGTCAGATGGCAATGCACCCTCAGCCCCAGGGCAGGCTTCCCCTCACATCACAACTCAGCTACACTTTCAGTCTTGGTCTTCCCTACAAAAGTTAGACACACACAACTATTTCCAAGTAGACACCTACCAAAATTTTCTTGTACAAACAGTTGGATGTAAATATAGATTAAAGAGGTGCTTCAGAACTTTAAGGAGACCTGATCACTGTCTTCTGTTTTTAAACATCAGGACAACCTTGCTAATAGATACTACCTGAAGGGCAGGAACAGAAACCAGATAAAAATCTTTCCATGCTGTGGTGCCAGCATGCCATCTAAATGTCAGAAAAAACAAAACAACTTCACTCAATATGCTGCACAGGACCACTCTAGATGTGTTCACTGGCATCCCAAAATAATTTAAGCAAAATCCTGATTCAGGAAAACTTATTTTAATGCTAACAGAATAATGTTATTATGGAAACATTAGATTAGCTGAACCTGACCTCCCTTCAGTAAAGGTGTTTCTGTGCTACACCCACACAAAGCTGCAGTAACCCACCTGATGCATGGAAACTGCAACAGCAACCACACAGCTGATACCTGTACAAGTTTTCCTCCTCTTCACTAAAGAGCACATTCAGATATTTGGAAATGGCACTTGTCACATTTTTGGTCACCACCAGCACAAGCTCTTTAATCACACAGGCTTTGGTTTCCTAGACCTAGCTGTTCTTCCTATCAGAAGAAACCACCTAAGACCATGTAATTATAAATGCCTAATGTAAAGGCCTTCATAAAAGGGTTTCACTGTTTGCTCTTGCATAAGAAAAGGCAGCACAAAGAATGCTAATGAGATGCTGAGTTTATTCTCTCCTCCTCCAGGCTAATCACTCTGCTCTGCTGTGACAGCCAATTAGAAACAGTTGCTGTAAAGATATTGCAGGAGACGGCTGCTCCAGGGGGATTTTGGAGAAGCTGTTCAAGGGAATGACTGCTGAAAGACTGCCAACCGTGGAAGGCTCCAACCAGCACAGGCAGCAGGGCAGCCAGGACAGGGGCAGGGCCAGAGCAGGGTGGCTCATGACGGGCTCCTGCCCGCAGTCTCCGGGAGGGTAAAGGGGCTGAGCCGGTTCAGCAGTTCTCGGTCAGGAACTGCACTCAGACTTATGCCTGGGTAGATGGTCCTTGGGACTTACGGGGCTAAACTCAAACCTGATCCCACTGAGAAGGGGAATTGTTAAGCTCTGAGAGCAAAGTGGGTCATTCCTCAGGAAAGGCCGGCTGTGGCACGGCGCGGTGCCGCGGTCAGGGGAGCTGGGCCAGCCGGGAATGCGCTCCCGAGCCGCGGCCCCGCTCAGCGCAGCTCGCACAGCGCAGCCCCAGCGCACGGGGACCTGCGGCAACAACGGGGCAAGGAAGGGAATCTCCAGCAGGGCACAGAGCCAAGCCATTCCTCCTGTCAGCAGCGATACAAGGTGTACATTTCTCTAACAAAGCCTTGAAAAAGAGCCCAGGTTCACGTACATTGGGCTAAAGAGAATGATTCCAAGAGCTTGCTGGAGAACTTGCTGTGTGACACCGTTAAGGATATCCATCAGGCAGAACACTCAATCTCTGGGTAAATTAAGCTTAGGACTTTCAGAAAATATATCAAAGATTGAAACATTTTCCATAAAAATGCAAATATCTGCTGTACATCTGCAATGCAACATTCTGATTCCAGTCCTTAAAAAGATGTATTTAATACATTAATAACTTGTAAAAGTACAACAGATATGACAAGAAATACTGCTTCATCTTATATGATACTAAACACATTAAAGCTTTTCCCCTAATAGATTTGACTCTAAATGTCTAGATATTCTCCTGTAACATGTGAATAATTTGCAATTCTTCTCACTTCTCTATCAAAACATAATAATACAAAATGTTCTTATCAGCACAGCTGCTGCTACATGTAATGACTTCATAACAAGATAATAATACCTTTTTTGCACTTTCAGGACCTGCTTCATCAAAACGAAATCTGACAATACGGAAGTCTTTGCAATAAATTATTAATTCAGTTGGGTTAAATTTAAGTTTTTGGTTGGGACCAAGGACCTTCTGCTTCCTCTTGGTGTCATTCACTGCAAAGAAGAGACAAAGTCATTTGACTGTGTTCTGTAAGGAAACGCAAGATTGTTCAATGCTCAAACAGATACAGTAATGTTGCTATCAGAAGTATTTTTTTTTATTTATTGGCACATTTTGATTCAGGTAGAAAATCTGTTCATTACTTCCTCACATACACATTAATCTTATCACAGCGATCACAACCAACTTTGGGCATTGAAAACTTATAACCAGTAATTTTAGATTACCTACAGTCAGAAACCCAAGTGTTTAACAGCCCATGCCATAAATGAAATTTGAAAAATAATCGATTTTATGACATTTTACAATTACAAGATGAAAAAACATTCTTAACAAATAGGTTAGTCTAAAGAATCCAATTAATCAAAAATCTGGTTCTCCACAAGAAGTATTTTGTTTCTTCAGATGAAGATGTGGATTGCCATTTGCAGATTTTTGGAGACCACCAGCTATTAACTTGCTAAGAATTAGAGAGGATTGAAAACTACAGAATTTCTCTTCTCAGAAATCCCGGCTATGTCTAACTGTATAAGCTATGTGCTTTTTGCAATCTAGTGTATTTCAGTGGCAGCAATTCAGATGATTCAATGTAAAAACATTGCTAACAAAATTCTGTACTGCTATAACATCCCTCTTACAGCACCTGTTGATTCAGTATGATAGTTATAAAGTCTATATTATAAAGACCCAACTAAGTCTCCTACATGGTACCTCAAGATTTATTCAGCATTTGAGGCTTTTATCCCGATTTTAAATCAGATACTTAAAATCAGGGAAGATTAATGACATAAAACCTCAAGGGTCAACAATTCTGCAGAATTTAACAGGCAGGTAACAGTTTTGTACTGAACAAGAACAAAGCCTGTCATCATACTTAACTGTTTCTGACATACCTGTGACAATCTGCTCAATGCACGTGAGTGGGACATCGTGCTCACCAAGGAGGAGGTTTTTATAATGGAATTTCTGAAACACATGAACTCACAGCCATTAATTGCAGTTCTGCAGTTTGCAACTGCAGATACACAGCACAACTTTGAAGAAACTATGATAAAAATCAGGCATGCCTAGGCTTTTCTGACAGGTACCACCCTTGCCTATTCCCAGGTAATTAGAGGCTGCTGAACTGCACACCCAGCAGTTTAGAAACCTCAGTGGAACATGCAAAATAACCTCCCTATTTGCACTGAATGTACTGCATTAGTATCAAAAATTACTGCTAGAAATTCAATACAATTTGAAGTATAAAATATACATATATATATGGAATACAAGAATTCTCCAATCATTATTATTTTCATAAGTATTGAAAGAAAAAAAAATTAATTCTACTTTCAGGGACAAGTCTTTACAACTACTTCATGCCAAAAATTAACTTTTGGAAGTAGCTTTGGTCAAACTTCCTAACTATTATTGAATAATCATCCGTCTCCTTTCCGAGCTTTACATATCTTTAGTTAATGGAACATTTCCTTTAAAAGCCCCAAATGAAGTGCAAACTCTGCTGAAAATAACATGCAGATCACTGCTTGGATTTCCAGTGCTGTGTTGTGTGCTGTGCTGCTCAAAAACTGCTCATGGTTTTGAATGTCATGAGTTCTGCTTTGACAAAGCAGAAGAGTTCTCCTCTCTTCTTCTTGTTGCTTCATCTACAATGAAAACTCACTTCATGGTTACTTTGCCCTCCATCAGTAACACCAATAAAACTCCCCCACATGAAGAGTTTTGCTGATGTGACACTTATCTGGTCCAAGGGACATTTGTGAACAGCCCCTTTGAGCTGGAACACATTTGTGTATAATTCCTGCTTTGCCTTTTCCAAAACCACTTCCCGGGGCAGCCTCCACACATGTGGGTGAATGGAGCTGGGTGTACTTCTGTACAAATTTGCTCTTCTGATACGAATGGATGGAAGAGCAACACATTCAGAACAGGACAGTGGAACCTCATCCCGCAGCCTGCCTGGAAGGCATTCATTTCTATCAGATATGAGACAGACTGACTGCGTGAATAATTTCATTTATCACATTCATGATGCACCCATGTGAGCAATAACCAACCTGCAGTGGCATCAGGTCATCCGTAATGAAGGAAATCTTGAAGTTAGTGCAAACCAGCTTTCCCCACAGATCATACTGGCTTGTGTCTGTTGCAATGCACTTTCTTACAAAATTTACTTCATTCACCACAATTTCACCTAAAACAGAAGAAAGGGAGGGGAAAGGAGAAGCCTATATAAATCCTGTAGGTACAACAGTTCTAAGCCTGTAGTATCAAGGAACCCCTAACTCTTTACCAGTTTCTCATTATCCACCTCTTCTGGGTAAACATGGAGTTTAACCAACACCACTCCAGGGAAAAGGGAAAGCTACCATTCCAAAATGGACAATATCGTGCAGCAGTTAAAATAAAACAAACCCAAAACCAACAAAAACAACCACCCAACTTAAAACCAAAACAAACCTCAAACAACAAAAACCAAAAGAAACCCAGCCCACAGTCAAACCCAACAAAACCACACACCACTTCCCTTAGATCCAGAGATCAAGATCTGCAATTCTCCACTATTAAAAATTCATTGGTTTGAACAACACCATTCTTTAAGCTAGTACACGTTCCTGTACTTCAGCTAGTATTTATTTTAAAAACTGGAATTAGCTGGCTATTGTTAAGTACTTCAGAGAATTTTATGGATTTCCTGAATCATCAGGCCACATTTTGCAGTTATAAAGCCATTTTCAGGTGAATTCAAAAACAGAACACAAGCACATTTCCAACTTTTTACTGTGACTGTCTAATGAAGGAGACATTTTCTTGGTTTCCTTCATAAAACAGAAGATCCAAAAGAAGAAGAAAAAAATTATGCTAATTGGCTTGGTATAAGCTACAAAATAAAAAAACATATAGGCAAATGAGACCAAGGACCATTTAAAAAGAAAAAGTAAATATCTACATGAAACGATACTTTTCAGTTCCACAGCCAAGATTTCTGAAAGCTAAACAGTAACTCCTCCTTCTAATTTGGTAATTCCTTTTATTCCTGTACAGGGCTTTCACTTCTGTCATCAGATCAACCACCTCCTGCTGCTGCTGTCTACCATAAATAGCGTGGGAGTACAAGCGTGTTCCAAGAAAAGTGTAATTTCATATTGGCTCTGAGATTTTGCTTAGAAGAAACGAAGGACTAAAGATTGCTGAAGCCTAATTTGCTCGTAATAGCTTTGGCATGCTCAGCCCCAGTTGCCTGAAATGCCATCTCACAGTCATGCTTTGCATGGAAACAGCAGCTCTTGGGGCAGCTGTACTGGCAGGAATCACTTGCTGTATGTCCAAGCAGTGTAAGCACAGGCTGGAATGAATCCCACATTTATCTCCTGCTCTAGGGCAGGTCTTTTCTCAGGTGGTTCTCTCTGCAGCCAGGTAACCACACCTTGGAAGGACTGCCCTTAGCGTCCCAGACACCAATGCAGGGAGAAATGCACCTTCTGCTGTCTCGAGGCACAGCCCCTGCACACGCTCCTTATCCTGAGCTATTCCACCCAGCTGTCCTACTGCTCCTACGGGATCTGTTGCCCCTGATATGATCAGGGATCTGCCTGGAAGTCCCTAGGAGCAGCAGCAGTATCTCTGCCTTTGGCTCAGTTGTTCAGCTATAAAAATGTCTTGGTCTAAGTCCGTAGCCTTGAGCTGCCAGAATCATGATCTGTGTTCTGGGACTGTTTGAAGACAAGTTTCATTGACCTGTGTTACCATACACATGAATATTCTATGCCAGCAGTGGCAGGAACTGTGAAAATGTCTATAAACAGATCTCCTGGAGCTTTGAAGTCTTTCCTCAAACAGTGCTAAAATGTGCTTAAATAAGCTTTTGAATATGAAAATAAAAAATCTGATTCTGATAGCTCCAGTACAAATAGTTAGAAGTTCATCCAAGTCCACAGCAGTGAAAACAGTTGAAAACAATGTCCTATAATGGGGTACACAAGAATGACAAGCCCTACCTCTGTTAAACACTGCAATGAAAATGTTTCAATACTTAGCATGGTCTGGCCTGAAACTTTTTAATGCCCAACATTTCTTCAAAGAATCTATTTACTTAAATGACTGCAAAACCCCAAACCATTTATTGAAGCAATTTCTCCTCAGTGTTGGTATTAAGTCTGCAACTATTCAATGTGAAGTTCTAAGTCACCTCCTGTGTATGAAGAAAAACAACCTCCTCACAAACTGAGTTCTAAGTAATTTTTATTCCTTTCTCTCTCCATATTGCCAGTGTATCACTGTATTTCTAATAAAAAAATATGGAGAGCTAAATGCACCATGAAATGAAATGCAACTTCCATAGCTTTTTCTTGATAGCATTCACTTATCTGTTACCAAGTATAATATTTTCTACTATCACGTAAGAGACACTTCTAAAAACAAATTACCATTATCAAACTATTGCAGTACTTCCTTATTTTGATGTAACCAAACAGTAAAGAAATGAAATACATTCACACATCTTCAATTTGAATTTATTCCAGTCTAAAACATGCCTGCTACATCATTCTCTTTCCAAAGCCAGTCCTTTTTACTTCCCTCCTCCATTCCTCATAATTGTGTGGCTACACTGCAAGATGTTAATTCTAATCCTATTTTAGTGCAACTGCATTTAGTTTCGTTTCATCCAACACAAATACATTCTGGATTTTCTGGCCTAGCTTATCTTCTGCTCTCAGGTTTACAGCCCTAACACAGAACTGTCTATTTTGAACCCAAGGATTAAGGTATGGCAGGACAAGAGAACATGTGCACACCAACTTCAGCCAAAGCATGAGAAAGTTTGCAAATTTAACAGATGCAGTTTCCAAACACCTCTAGAAATTGATTTGATTTTTTTTTTTGAGATGCAGGTTTGAAATTTTACATGACCCATCTTTTATCCCTCATTTGGACATCTATAATGAGCAATATAAAAAGGAGTAAACCTTTCCAAATGTAAATTTAGGAAAGTAGATAAACAATGTGAGTAATAAGTGCAGGACTCGCACAATGACTCCTTCTTGCGTTCGTGGTTGAGGAGGTGATTTCTCCTATTCAGACAACAACAGGGCTATTCAGAGATACTGCCCTGCACATTTCTACAATGTAGCTGCTGCTTTTCTCCAGTAAACAGTCACAAGCTGTTCCAGACACGGAACAGCAGTCAACACTTCCATGTGACTCCGAGAGTCAAAGAATGATCTCAGGAGACAAGAGCAGTTTGTTTAAACTTTGACAGGAAACCAGAAGAGAAATTACAGGTTGCCACCATTACATGGAAAGCCTAATCATGTTTAATAAAAATATTTCTACATTGAATACATGAATCACAAAAATAACAGGAGATACTGAAGGATCCATTTAGCTAATACACCATCCACCTAACACACAGCCTCAAAACCTGTTAAACTTCATAAAAATTCTGCTAAATCTCCCAAAAGCACATGCAATCTGAATCTGACTGTTTCATATTTTGGATGTTAAGAGAATTCACGGTATGTATCTAATCCATCATAATGCATAACCCACTACAATCAAAATAAAAGGCAGACAGCAGAGCCTGGGAGCAGGTGGGAGCAGGGAGGGAGGCAGGAGGAACCGTGCAGAGCACAGGGATCAGCAGCAGGGAGCCCTGGCCAGCCCAGCCGTGCTCTCCCCTGGCCCGCAGCCGCGCCACCCTGCACCGGCCTTGGCGGCAATTTGGTTCCGCAGGATCTGGAACACAACCCCTCACCGCTAACCTCCTAAAACAAAGGATCTTCCACACCATTTTCAACACAATATTTGTGTAACTTTTGGTGCCCTGCCTCATAGGATCAAGGTTAATTTTTTTTTTTTATCTTATAAAGGTAATAATTTGTAACTTTTCAGGGAAGAAGGTTGATTTGAGCAGCATCACGGACCACAACCTTATTAATGCAGGAGGTGATACAGACTGGGCAGTTTTCAACAACTCCAACAATGCTGACTGAACACAACAGTGCTGCACAATAAGCAGTATTTTATATACACAAACACATACACGGATCAATACATATAGAGAGAGATGGAGCATGGCACACATACATATATACACATATTAAAATGCAAACAGGCACTATTTTTTCACAATAAAACCCTGGTACTTGCAATGGATGAGGCAATGGATGGCTGAAATCATACTCCACAAATTAACAATGCAAATCCTACAAGCTCAGTAAGTTTGCAAGTACCTTACATGCTGCTAAGGGAGCTTTCCCAACGCTGTACTAGAACCACAAGATTCATCAGCATAAACTTTCTTTAATGAGCATTGAAGCTCTATGGAGATGTTTAATGTCTGATAGACATAAGCATAACAGAGGTTATTAGGTACTTTATGCAGTCATGTAATTTGTACCTAAAACCATTAAAAACTAGCACCTGAATGCACTCAGGAAACAGAACTCCTGTTTCCCATTCACAGTGCTGACAGTGATTATACCCAAGTAAGACAACAGACAACCAGCTTGTTTATGTGAAAGATAGAAGTTCACAACAGAAAAGCTCAAGTTAATTCAAGTAGCCATTTAACCATTAAGAATGCACAATAATGAGTTCACTTGTAAAATATTTGGCAAATAATTAACTTTCGGAAATTCCCAAGTAAGAATTTCCAATAAAAACTTCATTAATAAGTAACTGAAATCTCCAGCACTTTTGTCCCTTTATCTGCTCTCTTGTGGAGAGAATACCAAAATTGTATGAGTTTATTAGTATGCGCCAAGCATTTAGATGTAAATGTCTCTAATCCACTTCTAAATGAATCTTCTGTTCAGTGTGCTCAGGCACTTCCAAACTTAAGAAAAAAAAGTATTTGTAAGCTCATGAAATAATTGTCTTTCATCTATTTTCTGATTTTCATGAGCTCTTACAAGGTTGCTCCAAAAGGACAGCTCAATTCTATGATTACTGGGGAACGAAAAACAATTTGCATTAATTTTTAATAGGAGAACCTGAGATTTCTACCAAAGAACAACTCTGACCACTGCTTGGAGAGTGGTGTCTTATAAATGCCCAATACCAAAAGAGCTTGCTTTGCCAGTCTTATTAGAAAATGGTTATTAAAATATGATATATTAATATTTTAGTTTCTCTAGTGTGCTAAGAGAAAAGAGCTTAGATAAATTTTTTAAATGCTCAGCAAGGGAAAAAGCAGAAAAAAAAAAAAAAGGTTTCCTGGTAAGTCTGCAAAGATCATCTCTGTGTTTCCATACACAACAACAAGACTAAAATCAGTATTTGCCCAGTAATGGCTAATCGTTATGAACACTGGGGAAAACAAACAAACAAACCAAACAAAAAACACCAACAAAAAACCCCCAAAAATCAAACAAACCCACAGCTGGGACCTGAGTAGATAACTGCTTTTCTGAACGAGGATGGGATGCTCCACAAGTGCTTTCCCCACATCTCAGAACCACAGTGAAGGACACAAGAATGGAGAGTAGGCAACAAAAACCAGGAGTTCAGATGGCAAGAACAGAACACCCATCAGGAGCAAAGCTCTCATTATCAAACAGATCAAAAACAAAGTATTGCAGCAAATTAAAAAACTGCTTTCAGAGCTGCTTTAATCCAGGAACTTGTATTACTGCTGAAATAGAAACAGTTGCATATTCAACACTCACTTCCACCTTAAGCCTTGTGCTGGCACTGCCATTTATGACAGACTTTGCCAGTCACATCAGAGAACTGATCCAGCTGAAAATGAATTTTTTATTCCATTTTTGTCAGTTCAAATTTCACCTGAATTAGCTCTGACCTGGCCTTGTTCTTTGCCTGCACAAAGAACACAAAGTAGTTAATAAGAATGCACCTGTGTCAGAAATATAGACTAATAAACAGCTCCTGTTGGTATCAGTATGTATAGCTGGGCCAAATTAAAATAAACTCTTATCACCAGAACCCCTCCAATAAATGTTTTAGCAATGATTTTGTCAGAGTTCTGTAACATGGACAACAGACAAGCCAGTGAGGAGGGACTGTGTTTGGTGTTTGCATATTTTTAGGTCTGGCTACATAAACTACAGAGTCCCAAACCCAGACTTTGCCTAACCAATATAATCAGTAACAATTTGAGAAGAATGAGGTTTTCAGCTTGTTATTTTATAACTATGTTACCAATACAAGTTACAGATGCTGAACTTCTAATGTACTACTGAGTCTTTGCTAAATTATACAGGTTTGGCTTACCAAACAAATTAATATAGAAACATTTGTTTAGAAATTAGTTTGGAATCTGTTCACTGAACACTTGTTTCATTGGAAGAAAATATAATTGCCAAGAGACAAAACCCCCAGTAGCTTGGACAAATGTCAGCTCAGAATCTACTGGATTTTAATGGCTTGTGGCATTAAACACATGTGGAGCAAAGGAGGCAGAAAACAATTACTTTGCAACCTCTTTGCAAAATGCACATGTAAAAACATTAAAATACTTAATTTTAAAACAGGCTCATCCTTCTAGCTTCAAGGAATTAATCCCATCTTGGCTGATGGCTAATCTGTTGTATATAGGAAATTATTTTTGCAGATGTTTACAAATACTAAAATATATTACGAGCCAGAAGCTTTAAGACATGTTTTTTATAACAAAAGGCAGGACAAAATTACTCCATCCAGTAAAATCTACTTCTAAGATTGTATCTGGTACTTAGATTCTGCATGCAGACCGCCTTGGCTGTACTTATGTCCTGCCAATTCTTAAAAAAATCAAACACAAACACAGAACAAGCAGTTAACTGAACCCAAACCATGCCTGAAAATTTATTTTGAGCCAAACAAACAAAAAAGCTGTAACAGAAAAGAGTACTTATTATATACTTACTGTAAGTGACATCTCATTCTAAATCTAAGTCAAATGTTTGGTTCATTTTTACTTTTGCATTCTGAAAAACTAGCTTGCAGAAACCTGTTGCTTCAGATTTTAAGTCCAGAATTCAAAACTCTCACAACTTATATAAAACTTCTGGCAACCTTGGTATAAACAACAACTTGAAACATCTACTTTAAAAAAAGCTTTAGGGAATTGCATTATTTTCCAAATTGATCTTCTGATCTTCTAATCTGATCTTCTATTCTGGCCATTCTTAAATGTTGACAATAATTTCATGCTCTCATATGACACTGACTCTTGAAAACAATTTGCAGCTACAAAGCTTTTGTGCTTCCTTTTTTATATCACATATTAATTTTGAAAACAAACAAGTGAATTTTCACAGTAACATTTCAGTTTCAAATAAAAACGTGATGCAGGGAAAAAAACCCCTAACCCTGCACTATGATGTGTTACTCAGCTGCACAAGGAGAGAGCGAGCCTTGGCGAGCACTCCCCAGCTCTGGAAATGAGAATCAACAGCTCGGAGTGCTTTGGAGCAGTGAGGAGCTGCCTGCAGGCAAGTTCTGTTCAGGTGCTCTGAGCACTCAGCAGCAGCACACGCACATCCCTAACACATCAGGCAATGCCTTCCTGCGTGTCAACACCTCATCCCACAAATATCCACAGGAAAAGGCACCGGCAGTGACAGCACAGCACTTGCACCAACTAAACAACCCCCGCTTTCCCTCGGAGGCATTAAGGCAAAGGGATTGCTACCAGCCAAGCGGGGCAGAGCCCACAGATCCCGGGGGTTACTCATTAACCTCATTCCCCGGCCCCGGCCCCGGAGCCCCCGCCCTGCCCCGGCCCGAGCGCTCCCTGCGCAGTGCTGGGGCACCACACACCCGGCCCAAGCGCCAAGCAAGAGGCGCAGGGCTCCGAAACAGCGAGAGAAGAACGTACCTGGGGCACTAATGCACAAGGGTGCCTCAGTGAACAGTGCATTTCCCTCTCCTATCACATGATGTGTTGCAGCTGCTCTGGAACACATGACTCAATGTAATAAGGAATTGCAGAAAGCAGAAAAAAACCAAAAAGCTGGGAGCTAATTTGCGAGAGAAACAGACTCTTCTGAAAGATTAAATCTTTCCATGATACAGTCTCAAAACCCTCTCAAAATTAGATTTCTACAGTCACTTGCTTTTCTAAAGGCACATACATATAAAAAAGCCAATAAAAATCAAAAAGCAGGTGGCAAGGTCAATCAGCATTATTAAATGAAAGCCAAATATATCCAATGGCAAAAATCTTGAACATGATACATAATTCCATCTCAGCAAAAAACAGGAACTCAGCACAACCAAAAATGTTCAGAATTAATCAAAAAAGATGATTACAGATACAAGAAACAATTTTTAGGAGCAACTAAGACAATTAAGCTAAAGAGAAGCAAAACAAAGTGGACATACAACACACGTCTGAAAATTACAACTTGCATGAAATGGAGGAATATGGCTTGATGTTTGCTGTGTCCTCCAAGAACTAGGATTCATCCAAAGGAACTAGTTGGCAGTAATTTCAGAAAAAAAACCCAATTTAAAATAGTTATAACAGCATATAATTAAACTGCAGAACTTGTTACCATGTGAAGCTGTGGGTGATAAACGTTCACATGGCTATAGAAAGCAACTGCACAAATTCAAGTAAAACAAATCCAGCAAGAGGAATTGACCATGGTCGCACTGTTTTTGCATCCTGTGACTCCTCACTTGGTGTCCCCACGAGGTTCCTGCAGGAGGAAAGTGCCGTGCTGCCACTGCAGGGAGCAGGGAGGGCAGCGGGAGCAGCTGGCAGCGCTGCCTGCCCTGCTGCCCTGTCCCTCGGTGTCCCCGCGGGCACCGGCAGCCAGAGGTGACATCAGCCCCGCCCCGCCGGCCCTGTGCCCTGCTGGGCACCCACCGCGGCTGTGCCCACACCGGGACGGCCCAAAGGTTCACCTGTGAACCTCAGACAGACACAGCAGCCTGTGCAGAACCGCTTTCAACAGCACTCCCTGCCACTGCCCCTTTCGCTTGCCTCAGCATGAACTTAAGGATAAAAACTACTGTTCTAATTCAGTTTAGTCTAACATTTTATAACCATTGCTAGCCTTTTTGTAAAAACTTGCCGGTAGCAACTACTATCTTAATCCACTAGCAAATTAGCATAGTGAGCAACAAATCAACTAATTCAAGTGGACATTAAGACTGGGGAGGAACAATCCTCTCCTCACACTCACTGGTTACATAATCTGTTGCAGAATGGCCCGTGTGAACAAAAGGGAGGATCTCATTCCTGTCTTGCCTAAACCACAGTGTGGCACTGGTTCCAGTACAGACACTGGACTGGTTCATTGTCCATCCCCGTATTGCACTTTTCCACCTTCTTTGCCATTCCCATCATGGAGACTGTGACCCTGCAGTCACAGTCCACTTGTGCAGGACAGGTTTTTGAATGCTCAAATTGAGGACTTGAAAAGGCTACAGGCACAGTTGTGGAAATTGGCCACAGCTGATCACCAGAACAAAACACACCTTCAGGTTTAACAGCTTGAGCTCTGCATTCCCTTAAGGTACACAGACTAATTTCCTACCAGCCAGGCAAGGCACTTGAACAGACTCACTGGTAGACTACCTGCTATTTCTGTAATTTTCCTCTTTGACATGCTTATAAAAACAGGAATGCACACAAACAAAGGGGGAAAAAAGTGAAACTGTTACAGAGGCCAACTCTTAACAAATCCTGCAGAAACCCTCGTTCACAGAGTTAACACTAGGAAAATAGAGCTGCAGAAAGAAAAACAAAACATTTTTGTAACTCCACCTCAAACCTATACCATGTGTTTTGCAATGAAATTATACCAAATCCTATAAAATTACTTGCTTTTCCCTACTGTGGTATCAGTGTTGCCCCTTACAACCGAGATTTTTACTTGTTGTAAATGATACTTGTGCCTTCTCCCAATAAACACCCTCCTCATACAGGGCATACAGTTCAATGAGAATACAGGCTTTTGCTCCAAATTCAGATGAGATGTGGGCTCTGGACTCCAGAGGAAACTTTTAAAACAAACTCTACAGGTTGAAAGTTGATTGCAATGAAATTTTTTGTTTTGTTTAGTAAAAAACACTTCATTTTCTAACCAGATGTATTATTTCCTAGACTGTTACTCCTTGTCCTAACCTCCACTGCACAGAAAGACAAGCTAGACAGCAGGGTATTTAGCTCCTTTGGATTTAGTAAGCAAGCCACTCCCTCAGAGTCACTATGTTTTAGGAATCAAAAGCTTAATACAACCATTTGCAGGTTTTGAAGATTACTAAAGCCAGTACCCGCTTGTGCTAATGTAACTTAATTCCAAAAGAACTCCTTAAAAACCCCACTGCTTAAAAAAGCATAACAAACATTCAGCCACTCAGGTTTATCTCTGTTCCTGAGAGCAAAAGCACTTCACACAACTGTTAAGGACAGGGTATTAGGAATGCCATACTGAAACTGTATTTACAAGGAAGTGCAAGTCAGCCTTAATATAATTAAATGAGTTGGAATTTGGCCAGTAACTTGGGTTATGACAAATCCAAAAGCCAGACTATCCAACAGTACAATGTGTACTTGTTTATGCACTTTTCTACAGCACAGTTGATGACAGAAACAAAAAAAATGCATTTAGGCTGGTGCTTAACTTCAAACAGGAAGAGTTGCATTTAAGTAATTTTAAATAAGTCACTTCTAAAACCCTCCCAACTCTCATACAGAGTCATGAACAGATTTTGTCAGAGCTACTCTGTGGCTATACAGAGCAGTGAATTTTATCATGAAATAAATCAAAATAATATCTTAGAGCGATATGGAGGTGGAAATTTTAAGTCTGTGGTACATCATACTGTGGCTTCTACATAACTTGGGGCAACTTACTACAAATGTCCCCAAAGCCATGAAATGCTGACTTCAAAGGGAGTGCAGACAAAGAAAATAATGCAAAGAGGGAATAAATACAAGCCAGTTGAGAAAAACAAACCCAGTCAGCACCATTTTATGAGTACTTGGGAGTATCACAAATAGATAATGAGCCACACTGCAAAAAGTGGCAGCACAGAAACTACTTTTTGTCACTGCTCACGGCCAGGTCCCACAGCAAAGGCAAGATGTGCTACATTTTGAGCAGAGCACTCTCGTACTGCCTTGCATTTGCCGTGGAATGTCTCAGAGAAGAACATGCAGTCACTTCCTTGTGAGTCAAAGGCCTTGGATGAATATCAACTGCAACATAATCAGTGAGATGCCAAGTGGTAAGCAGAAGTTTTGCAAGCATAAAAATATAACTATTTCAAGTATCAAGCAATCTCAGCAATGTATTTTAATATATTTATGCCTCGAGCAAACTCCGCATTCTTTTGTTTCATGAAGGATGTCAGGCAGTTGTTATTTACTCTTTCAGCTGAGCCTCTTCCACAGTATTTCAGCCTCTTAGGTACCTCACTGGACCATATCACACAGCAATTAGTACTGCTTAATTAGCAACAGGCCCATGTAAGGCAGTGACAGAAATAATTTTAAGAGTTTTTTATACCTACATCAGTGTGTGTGTAAGTTTATATTTTTAATATACATTCTGAATGCTAAGAAAAACCTGTAGTATGACATTGTTTTAAGCTCCAAATTATCCTTAGAAACTGCAAGCCAAATTTATTACTGTGATGTACAGTTTGCAGTGAAAGTAATCTTGAGAACAGCAGATTGTTCCTTCTATATCTGAAAAAAGGGGTTTAGAAATCCTCATTGATCAAACTGACATTTACCAGAAATTACTTCTTATTTAAAATATGGATGTCATTAATACCCTACATTTTTATAAATATGCAATGATGAACAGTAATAGAAGCCACTCTTTATTTCACCCACACCCCAAAAAGATTATTCTGTAGAGGCTTGAAAACACATATCCCAAACTTACCTAACAACACCATATTCAATAAGAGTAAATGAATAAAGATGCCATTAGAAGTTTTCCAATACAGAAGTCAACCACACCCACATACTGGAAATTCTATGACTATTTTCCTTTAAAATAAAGGAAGACTGACACAGGCTTTGGTCCTGGGTTCAGCACACAGGTAAATATCTGACTACCTGATGAAAGTGTGATCACCAGTAGTCTTCCAAAGGTGTCAAGAATGTAAAAACACTTAAAAGTGGTTCAATTACCACTACAATAAACAATACAATGAATATGTAGTGCATGTTTATTCTATATGCAGTAAAGCATCACACAGGCAAAACTGCCTATTTTTTTTTAGTGTTACAGGTAGGTTAGAGTAAGTTTCTACAGACACAAATATCATCACCTTTTCCTGCTCAAAAGCAATATTCCCTCAATGAGCAATGTTAAAATTAAAATATACCAAAATCAATACCAACAGAAGTATTTGTCAAATTCCTGCTTCATGCCTACCTGGCAAAAGTACTGGTTCCAGTTTTTTAATCCTTGGTTCTGATGCTACATTGTCATCAGCCTGAAAAAAAAAAAAAATTACTTAAGGCTCAGAACTTCACCATGAGACACAAGCCTGATCTGCTTGTACAGAAGGGAAAACTGTTTTAACTTAAAGAGTTCATCTTAATGAGCTAGAATCCAACCATAGCAAGAGTTTAAACAATTTTGAGGGCGTTTAGATTAGTACCAAAAGAATAATATTTTAAATATTCATGTTTAGCAAATTTGGTAACCCAAACTATCACAGGTCACAGGAAGAAGAGAACCCAATTTGGCTTGACATTTCATGATGGCTCGAGATCTTCAACAAGTTTTACAGATACAGACACTAAAAAACCCTCTCTATTAACTTCAAACATGCACAACTTTCCAACATAGGAAAGATTTCAAGGCCTAGAACACATTTAAGCCTACTTGCACTTCAGGTTCAAACTTTAAAAATTAAAATCTTCTATAAAAAGACTGGAACCTTTGGTGAAATAATCCATGGTTCCTCCAATGACAGCAGTATGACCATTTCCCAGAACGAGGAATATCCAGAATTGTGTTACATCAACATCTCACTTTTACTAAGAAACTGTAAAAACAAAAATCAGCCAAGATGTCAAACAGGTTGAGGTCTTGTCTAAAGTGAATAAATATCACTTTCTCTCAAGTACACATCCAGATGACACAAAAAATCCTGGTAGTTCTCAACATACTCAGCACTATATGCGTTATATATAATTGATAGATATACTTGGTTTTCTTATTTCTGCCATCAGACACGTGAAACGACGGCTACAAGTGAGTGTTTAATGATCTGCACAGCAGAGTAGCGCCCGCTGCTTTGCCCTCATCCCGCCCAGCGCTGCGAGCAAAGCCAGCCCAAACACCTGAAGCTGTAACTCACAACTTTCCAAAATAATCTCGCACGGGCCGATTTTAATGAACGCAAGACTTCATTTCGATACAAGTCCTGTTTCCCGAGCACAGAGCGGGCTCTGCCCGTGTGCGACGCGGAGACCCGGAGGCCGAGGGGCAGAGCCCCGAACCGGCTGCGCAGCTTTTGTTTCCCGGGGCACGGAGGGCTCGGGGGCCCGGCAGCTCCTCCACAGGTGCTGCTCTCCACCCCCGGGGCCAGCGGGCACAGCCCTTGGGCAAACGGGCATGGCCCCCGGGCACAGGGGCACAGCCCCCGGGCCAGCGGGCACAGCACCCTGGGCGGCACCTCGGCCAGGGACAGGGACGGCCCGGGGCAGGCAGGGCAGGGCAGGGCAGGGCAGGGCAGGGCAGGGCAGGGCAGGTCGGNGGGGCCAGCGGGCACAGCCCTTGGGCAAACGGGCATGGCCCCCGGGCACAGGGGCACAGCCCCCGGGCCAGCGGGCACAGCACCCTGGGCGGCACCTCGGCCAGGGACAGGGACAGGGACGGCCCGGGGCAGGCAGGGCAGGGCACGGCAGGGCAGGGCAGGGCAGGGCAGGGAGGGCAGGTCGGTAATGGCAGTAAAAGGCGGTTACCTGAGGCAGAAGGTACGACTTGAAGGTGGGTTTGGGCTGCTTGAGGGAGAACATTGTGGCCGCCGACGGGCGGGCGGGCCGGGCCGGG